>JAHWGI010000994.1:1222500-1427500 GCA_029379305.1 Frankliniella fusca
TCTCTCTCTCTCTCTCTCTCTCTCTCTCTCTCTCTCTCTCTCTCTCTCTCTCTCTCTCTCCCCTCTCCCCTCTCCCCCTCCCGTTAAATGCACATGCAGTACAACACGGAAGGTCTTTGTGCCGGCCGACGTCGTTCCAAGGGAGAGGGATAGCGCGCTGACCGTGCATGGTACATTTATATATTTTTTTCTTTGAACAAAAATGCAATATTTTTTTTTTAATACAATGATTTTTTGGCGCAGTACCCGTCACAATTTGCGAACCGCAAATACGACTTCCGCGAAAGGGCGACCCTGGCAGCCTCTGAGTGTCCCTTGTCTTGACGGCCAGCTGTCGCTCACCGGGTGACGAGGGAGTGTATGGTAGAAGAGAGAGAGAGAGAGAGAGAGAGAGAGAGAGAGAGGGGGGGAGAGAGCACTATAGTGGTGACTTTGCCGTCCTGGACGGTGCTGCACGTCACAGAGGGGGTTGAGTCCTCACGCCGCCGCCCTTCTGGTCGGTGTTATTTTAATCCGGTAAAGAAAAAGACAAACGACGATAGTCTTTGGGTCATCGGCCGGCGGCGGTCCGTGACGGACACGTCGCTGACCAAAGCGACGCACTGACTGACTGACGGACGGAGAGTCCGGAGTGAGCGTGTTATTTTGTCAGGAGCTGGACGACGGGGTGCCTTTGGGGCGAGCAGCGTGCCGCGAGCAGCAGGCCTAGGCGGTGCGATACCATCTCGGACGAGCAGCGCCGTCTCTGATTCCGAAGAAGATCGCTCTCGTGCCTCCGTCCTTGTCGCACCTATGACAGTGCCCTATGCTGGGGACGGCGGGGCCCCACGAGTGCGACAAGGAGGGAGGCGCGAGAGCGATGTTCGGAATCGGATGGCAGGAGGACATGTCCGGGGTCCGACACGTCCCCGCCCGGCCCTGTGTTGTGTTCGTTGTGGCGCTGGTGCGGCCCCCATACTCCCTGCCCAAGGTCGCGCAGCCGGCGCCTCGGCTTGATGGAGGGACAGTAACTCTGAATTTTGGTGTGCTAGTGGTGTTTGTTTTTCAAAAAGTTTTCTTGCTACTTAAAAAAAAAATCTTAACGTTTTGAGAATATTTTTCTTTCTTTAATTATTTTTCTCTTCAGAGTTGTTAATTTGAATTTTTATTAATTTTTTCCTACCCCTTTTCGCTTTAAAAAATATCAGAAATCCCTTGATATTTTCGGGATTTTTATTTCCTACGAAGTGTACAATTATTTTAGAGTTGTTTCCATCTCGACCTGAGCTCAAATTTTTTGTAGGAATACTGTTTTGACGGGAAGCTTTGGGGCGAGGGCGTCCCCGGCTTCAGCAGTTCGTATAGGCTGCCGTTCGTTCCCTGCTCCCCGTTTTGGTTTCTGACATTCCATCCCGCCGGGCAGCCCCGCCCCGCCCCGCCCCGCCCCGCCCCGCCCTGCCCCGCCCCGCCCCGCTCGGCCCCCACACTTTTGCCGTCGCCACGGCCACTTCGACTACTTTCTTTCCGAAGGCTAATCCGCTTGTGGCTCGCGAAGCCGAACATGACCAGGCCATCAGCCGCGGGCGGGAGCGTTGCGCCAGCAGGAGCGCGGCGCAATTTAGCTAATTCTTGTCCTCGCCCCGCCCTGCCCTACCCGACCAGTGTAGCTAGAAGAGTAGCCAGCACGTCAGCCCAAACACAGTGCGGCTGCCTACTGGGTGACATGAACGCGCTGGTGCTGAGCTGTTGCCCATAGGCAGGCAGAGATGCTGCACACTCTGGAAACCCTGGAATCCAATAATTTCTCACCCAAAACGGGAGAGGACACTTTTCCATGCTTAATTGGAGTGAGAATTTTTAACCTCTCACTCCTTTCGAGCGAGATAATTTTTAGCCTCGCTTTATTTGAGTAAGGACTTTTTCACCAACCCCACTTAATTTGTGCACGAATTCTCACTTTATTTGGGCGAGGTCTCAAAATTCTTTCTCATAAAGGGCGAGGAAAAAAATTCTTACTCTCTAGAGAGTAATAAAATTGCCATCAAATTCTTACTCGTATGGGGGCGAGAATTATGACTCGTATATTTTCAGTGCAGCTCGTTGGATCTGGTCTTCTTATCCAATACTTCGATGGTGACTGCAGATGTGCCAACTTTCTTATACTTGGGTTTCTAAAGGTGTACCACCCTCTGCACTGTAAATGGACGTGCCAACTTTGTCCCTTTGGGGAAAGTGACTTTTCTGTACCAAGTTTCTATGCTCAACAGTAGCAACAATTTGTAATTTTTTGAAGAAAAAGGAAAAGCTTTGAGGCACCTCGTGGCTTTGAAGAAAACTCCTCTGACTTTGAGTAAGTCCTCTCAAAGAGTAAGGGAATTTCCCTCATTCTTAAAGGACGTCTTCAAAATCTGAGGAGTTTTTGCGTTTTTGCAGTACCTCAGAGTTCTCCGTTTCTCCTCAACAATTCGGCGATGTCGTGCTAGACTTTGAGTCGAGTCATCAAACGTCACTCTTCTGGAGTGAAGTCTAAATGTCTGAAAAGACTCGCTTTGCGTCGTTGTAGCGATCGTCACTTTTACTGAGCGATGAAAAAAAGCTTCGCTCATGACGCGCGAGAAACGCAACTCTCATGTTTGCAGTGTGAAATGAGGCAAATGCTGCTCGGTGGGAGAAAAGGTATGTCGTGAAAGAAATTAGAATCGACGATTCAAATTATATCGATAATTCGCTATCATTCGTCGTGGAATTTGTTCCCACGGATCTTTCTCCCGTGTGCTGTACACGTACTGCTGACGGGGGAGCGGCGAGGTCCAAAACTTCCACTCTCGTGGTCGTATAGTGTCTCATCTTGGCGAGGCCCGCGGTGGCGGTGGCGTTTACCTGGAAGCGCGAGCGACATCTCTGTTTGCGGTCCCCGCGGGCGGGAACGACCGACACTCTCAGCATTCCGCGTACGTATACCGGGTGTCGAAGCGAGGAGTGGAACCAGAGCTGGTCGGTGGCGGCGCAGTCACGTAGCGCCCGCCGCGATCGCGATCGCGTCCACCCCCCTCGACCGAGGGGTCCGTCACTAGAAACTCAAGCCCTCTCCGATTTTTCTAATATTTCGAGGTTTTCGTGAGTGTCCCCGATTTTTTCTTGATTTTTTTTCTTCTTGATTTTTCTTATTTTTTTTTACTTGATTATTTTTTTCTGGTTTTGTTTTCTTGACTTTTTCTGATTTTTTTTTTTAATATATATTTTTAATGATTTTTTTTTAGGGTACACTGGAAACACGGATCGGTGCGAATGCCCGTCCGTTCACTGAGGGTGTGAAGGTGTGAATTTTCCTCAGAAACTGACACACTTATTGGCCTCCAAGTGCACGAATGGGCATTCGCACACGTAGAAGTGCGTGGCATTCACCCAATCTTGTTTCCAGTGTAGGTATAGGGCCTGCTGATTGCGATCGTGCGTACAACCCCCGTCGATGAGAGTGTTTGAAATCGATTCAAATCTGCCTGAATTCGATTAGAGTTCTTTTCGAAAAGATCGCGCAAAAGTTTCAGAATTAAACTTTGCCTGGAGGCAGAATGTTCGCGGCACTGGGTGGATCTCGTGGAGGAACTATAGTCTCTCTCTCTCTCTCTCTCTCTCTCTCTCTCTCTCTCTCTCTCTCTCTCTCTCTCTCTCTCTCTCTCTCTCTCTCTCTCTCTCTCTCTCTCTCTCTCTCTCTCTCGCCTGTCCCGTTTCATGGGAAGTACACCACCCACCTCTCACTAGCAGGTGAATGGTGAATGAAACACCACCCTCTGGTGTTCCCGGCATTTAATTTATCTGCCCCTCACACGTTCGAGTAGACTTTTTTCTTTGATTCCATTAACTCCGCGATAGTTACCTTAATATCAGTTATAGTAATATTCATAATAATTATAAAAAATTACATTCAATATAATAATGATAATATAGTAATTATCCTTGTAATTTTAATACTTTGCCTGTGTAGCGCGTCTCGGTTCTACGGACCGACAAATTTCTAATCCGCCGAGCACGCGGCGTGGTGCGTCTGAGGGGTCTGCGGCGAGGCTACACCCCGCCGAGGCGCACGCGGCCGAACAAGTCCAAAGATTGTTGATAAAGTCATGTGAGCAAGCATCTTGCCAAAAGTTGACCGCAGGGCATTTCAAACAATAACGGGCCCCAGTTGGTGTGTGTGTGTGTGCGTGTGTGTGTGTGTGTGTGTGTGTGTGTGCGTGTGCGCGCGCGCGCGCGTGTGTGTGTGTGTCAGTATGTGCAGCAGGGAGGATGAGGAGAGGGAGTTTGGGTTTGCTGATTTGTGCATTGATTGTAGTTTATTGTTCGTCATATCCGTTTGACTCTCCCGATCGACGAGCTCGCTGGGCCCTGCCCTGGGCCCTTCAAATCGATCTTCATATCCTCCTCGACCCCAATTTCTCGCGACTGCGTGCGCGTTCGATATCTCGATGCCTCCTCGACTCTGGTCGTTTTGCGGAAGTGTGGCTGATACCGTGATAGCTAACAGTCGGCGACTGAGGCCAACGCTTTTAGAAGCTTTTACCTTTCATAATTAAGGTAACGAGTTTCATATGGGACGGGCGCGCATTTAAATGGAAATACGGCCCGATGGCGCTCCGTCTCTCTCTCTCCCGCCTGGCCGCCGCCAGTCTCTCTCTCTCTCCCTCTCACTCTCTCGCCTGTCACTCAAATCCTCCTCTTTTCCTTCCATTTCATAAGGGATCAGCCCCGTGTTCCTATTTTATTTATTCACCGCGGGTTCATCACCTCCGCAAGCCAGCTGTCAGGGAGAGGAGAGAAGGCGTTTAGGGACCGTCCCGGAATGCGCGCGGCCCAGGGGCGGTCGCGAAACGACTGGCCGAGTGGCAAAATAGCATAACTCACGAATGTTTATCTTGTATAGAGTAATAACAAAATATTTTTTGCACATTTCTGACGAATTTTATTGCATAGGACATGAAGTAGGAGTTTAAACCCCCCCCCCAAAATCTTAGGTAGAGAATAGTTTACATCTTTGTGTTACCGAAATACCAGAAAACGTTGCCTCCGTGTGATTGAATTCCCAGCCGTAATTATAACGGCCCAGGTAAAAGTGCTCGCGAGGGGCGACGGTTGACCTGCACGTGGCCTTTATTAGCCTGCACGACGCGCCGTGCCGTATCGCTGTCATTGTCAACCCCAACCTGTCACGCGGCAGCCCATTGTGACCCCGTTTTTCTTTTATTTTGGGGAGGAAAGGGTGGCTGCCTTTCTGCTCTTCGAGGAAAAAAACGGAGTAGTGGGGTATATAAAAGTTGGGGGAGGGGGGACGAACTGGGGGCGCAAATCAGTCTTAGAGAAATTTCTGAACGTTTTATAGAGGAGGTGGAATCGGAGAGAGAGAGAGATTGAGAGAGAGAGAGAGAGAGAGAGAGAGAGAGAGAGAGAGAGAGAGAGGATGACACAGCTACCATCGATCGACAAACCACGCAACCCACACAGCAAACATTTTCCCGGCAAGTTCCCGGCCGATTCCCTGTAGCTTTCCACGAACGCAACTTTTTCGGTTATTCGTCGCGTTTTCAGGTGAAAGACACACATAGAAATACTATGTACTTTTTTGTGCATAGCTTACGTAGATCTATGCACATGCATAGCTTACGTAAAATTTATTACGGCACTATGTACGAATTTTTACATAATTATGGAAAAATTGTGCATAAGTACGTAAGATTTATTCTACACAAGTGATGCATGTTCTAGTTATGCATAAAATTGTACATAACAGTTTAGTGTGCAGTTTATCTGAGGATGAAATGACGGCAAGCCTGCAACAAAGCAGAGCTCTGCCTGACTTCAATTTTTTTAACTTACCCGCAGGAAGAACGTGTAAAACGATAACCCTTTAAAATCTTGAAAGTTTTAAAATTACGCTTCATAAAATCGAGTCTCTTTCCGAAAAGAGCTGAGAAACTTCAGTGGGAGCTACTTTTTCTGCCGTGCTCAGCGTGTCCCGAAGCGCCAGTCGCCTTCGCCGAACCGTTACCCCCAAGCGCAATATGTCGCAGTGTGAGAGAGCGAGAGAAAGAAAGAGAGAGAAGGGGGAAACCCATAGCGCTCTGTTGTAGTGCCGCCTCTCCCCGAGCTTCTCTCTCTCAACAGCAACGCAATACTGCCGACATGCCGCGCGACAGGGAAACCCTGGTCGTGCCCTTGGACTTCCTGTAGTGGAGCAGGGGTGCGCGGTGGGACCACGTGTGGAGAGAGAGAGAGAGAGGCGAGGGGGAAACAACCCAGAAATTTTTCTACATCTCGTGATTCAAAATAAAAAAAGAAAAAATTCTGAAAAATTCAGAGAAATTTAGAAAAAAATACCGTGGAGAATTGGGGAAAACAATTTTTTTTTTTTTTAAGAATTAAGCGTAGTTTTACAAAAACTCAATAAAATTTCACAATTTACGAAAATATTCAAAATTTGATCAACAAAATTCAGAGATGTTGCCCTGCTCGGAGAGAGGGAGGAAGAGGGAGGGAGAGAGGACCAGAGTGAGTGAGAGAGGGGGGGGGGGGGTAGGAGGGAGGGAGAGAGGGATGCTGTCATTGGAAGCCTTGAGGCTAGCAGGAGGGGACTCCCGACCCATTCACTCTCTGGACTATGTACGCATTATACATGCATTTCGGTGGCAAAAACCCCGGCCCCGCCCCGCCCCGCCCTGCCCCGCCCTCAACGGCCTCCCGAGTTCAACGTACGCGGTCGCGCCACCGCTGGTCGCCCGGGTCACAACCAGAGGAGGCCCGCAGCAGAGCCCTGTTGCTGCCCTCCCCGCGGTCACGCGTCGTACTCCATGGACATCGTGTAGTACGCCGCGCTGCTCTCCGATGAGTCTCCCCTCACCATTCAAAGCGAGCAGCGCGCGTTGTCTGGGGCGGACTATACCCGGGCGGGCCCGGCGGACACCTGCGGCCCGTTTTGTTACCCTAAACTGTGACGGATGCCTGGACCGGGTGGTCAGGGCGGGGCCGGGCGGGGCGGGGTGGTGTCGCTCCTCCTCGTCGACACAACGGCCGTCCCTGCCGTCACGGAGTCAGCCCCCCCCCCCCCCCTTCCCTCACTCCTCGGTCCCACCACGGGGCCCCCGCGCGGTCACACCTGGTGCAGCAGATGGGGGAGGGAGAGGGGAGGGGGGGGAGAGAGGGAGAGAGAGAGAGACCCATTCAGTCGTCGCCCCCTTCTGAAACTGCTGCTGAGGGGCGGATCCAGGAGGGGGGGAGGGGGGGGGACGAGGACGTCGAGGAGCACGGGGAGGAAGATGTGACAGCTCGGGCTGCCGCGGAGACCGGGGTGGAATGTGAGGGAAGTCGTATACATATACTGGTTTCATAAACGCTTATTACAGAACGTATTTCTATTGAAGTGACATGTAGGCGGGCTTAAAAAAAAAATTAAGTGTTAATTTTTATTCTATTTATTATTATACGAATACGGTTCCTCTTCATGTGTGTTCGCGCCGGTCTCGAGCTCGGTAGGGTGATGCAACGGCAGGGCAGAAAGGCCCACCTCGGGTCAGGGCGGCCGCCGCGCCCCGCCCCGCCCCGCCCCTCCTCACCTTTGCGCCCCGCCCCGCCCCGCCCCGCCCCGCCCCGCCCTGCCCCGCCCCGCCTTTGCGCCTCGCCCTGCGCGCCCTCCTCTGCCTGGCCGGCCGGTGATTTACTACGCTTTGGGTTTATTGTGCAAGCGGTGCGTGCGCCGAGGGTGGACTGCAATGACGAGCCCTGACAGGGCCGTGCGTGTGTGTGTGTGTGTGTGTGTGTGTGTGTGCGCGCGCGTGTGATTGTGTTAGCAAAAATCCGTCAAGTCCACATTATCCAATGTGGCCGAAAAAGGCTTCGCGTGCTTGGTGTGGGCAATGGCAAGCTCAACCCCTTGACTTACACATTAACGGCATCTTTGATCAAGCAGTCGTCAAGAAACGTTCATAGAAATTACAAGCTGAGCGGGTACCTACTGCGAGGCCTGCCGCTCCTCTCATTTCCACATTTCCACCACCCGCTGTTTCCTCCGACGGTCCAAACAGCGTCAAAACAGCTGAGTTTGAATCCAAAATATTCACCCAGGAGAGGGTAAGAGAGGGAAAGGAGAGAGGGGAAGAGTTTGATTTCGATTTAGTGACGGATTCATAAAGGAGAGAGGGGGGAGAGGGAGAGAGGGGTAGGAGTGGTACGAGAGATAGAGAGGCCGGCAGCCCTTAAATTTAAACGAGTGGAATTTAAGACACATATTAGCACTTTTAATCGCGGAGGAGAGCGCACGGAATGCGTAGTTGGTCAACATTGTCTTAAATCAACCCCTTAAAATGAGATTTTTGAGGTCAGCCGATCTAAACGCGCACCAATATTTTACGTCAGACAAATCCGAACTGATTTTTCACCTTGGACTCAAGTTAAGACTCATATTGTAAAGATAGCGAGCTTCAGTCAGAGGCCCCGATTCATCCCGCCACGCTCCGCCACGCACCCTGCTCTGCGGGGGCGCGCCACATGTGACACCCCGACTGGGTTGCGAAAATTTTGAACGTAGCGTCAAAATACCCTGATTACTATGCCAATTTTTAATAATTTCACCCCTCTTTAAACAAAATATTCAGAGTTGTAGGACAATTTTGAGGAGAGGGGACTTTCCCCAACCTCCACTTCCTCGACAGTCAAAATTGTCGTAGAAGCACCTGACTTTTTTTAAAAAGAGGGGTGAAAGGCTGATGCTTGATCCAAAACTCTGTTTTGTTTGTTGCTAGTTTCAAAATTTCAGAAAACTTGCGTCAAGACTTTCTATTCATTCATTGCACCTTTCGTCCGCTGCCGATAATATATGCGCAAGCTGAGTCGGGCGGCCGGGCGGACCCCCGCAAGGAAGGACCCCCGGCCCCGGCCCCGCCCCCGACCCGAACCTTTTTCTTTTGTGTGTTGGTGTGGGAGGGTCATCTCCAGAGGGGAGCAGGTAGCGCACACGAAAATCTTGGCGAGAAACAGAACCCGTGTCTATAGGCTTCGCGTTTTGCGCTTTAGCGCACGCGAAGCCTAAAAATCCGTTAAGTCCACATTATCCAATGTGGCCGAAAAAGGCTTCGCGTGCTTGGTGTGGGCAATGGCAAGCTCAACCCCTTGACTTACACATTAACGGCATCTTTGATCAAGCAGTCGTCAAGAAACGTTCATAGAAATTACAAGCTGAGCGGATACCTACTGCGAGGCCCGCCGCTCCTCTCATTTCCACATTTCCACCACCCGCTGTTTCCTCCGACGGTCCAAACAGCGTCAAAACAGCTGAGTTTGAATCCAAAATATTCACCCAGGAGAGGGTAAGAGAGGGAGAGGAGAGAGGGGAAGAGTTTGATTTCGATTTAGTGACGGATTCATAAAGGAGAGAGGGGGGAGAGGGAGAGAGGGGGAGGAGTGGTACGAGAGATAGAGAGGCCGGCAGCCCTTAAATTTAAACGAGTAGAATTTAAGACACATATTAGCACTTTTAATCGCGGAGGAGAGCGCACAGAATGCGCAGTTGGTCAACATTGTCTTAAATCAACCCCCCCTTTTTTTTAAATATGAGGTTTTTGAGGTCAGCCGATCCAAACGCGCACCAATATTTTACGTCAGACAAATCTGAACTGATTTTTCACCTAGGACTCAAGTTAAGACTCATATTGTAAAGATCAGAGGCCCCGATTCATCCCGCCACGCTCCGCCACGCACCCTGCTTTTCGGGGGCGCACCACATGTGACACCCGGACTGGGTTGCGAAAATTTTGAACGTAGCGTCAACATATCCTGATTACTATGCCAATTTTCAGAACTTCACCCCTCTTTAAACAAAAGATTCAGAGTTGTAGGACAATTTTGAGGAGAGTGGACTTTTCCTCAACCTCCACTTCTTCGACAGTCAAAATTGTCGTAGAAGCACCTGACTTTTTTTAAAAAGAGGGGTGAAAGGCTGATGCTTGATCCAAAAATCTGGTTTGTTTGTTGCTAGGTTCAAAATTTGAGAAAAACTTGCGGCAAGCATTCTATTCATTGCATCTTTCGTCCGCTGGCAATAATATATGCGCACGCTGAGTCGGGCGGCCGGCCGGGCGGACCCCCGCAAGGACCCCCGCCCCCGGCCCCGCCCCCGACCCGAACCTTTTTCTTTTGTGTCGCTGGAGGATGTTGGGGAGCAGGTAGCGCACACGAAAATCTTGGCGAGAAACATCGAGCGTGTCTATAGGCTTCGCGTTTTGCGCTTTAGCGCACGCGAAGCCTAATAAGGAGAGAACCCCGCAGTCGTGCATGCATCTCCCGCGGCTGACGACGGCGACCTCTGCCTTTGGCCCCCTTGAGAGTGGAGCGCGCAGTTCTGTTCGAACTCTGTTCCGTTCCCACTGCGGTGAAAAATATCTTTGTAGATTTACGATTCATTTTGTGGATTCCGATGTACAAAATACATGTTGTAAATTTACGATAACCCTTTCTTGCTCCGCAGTAGGATTCCAAACCGATTCGTAGTGCTCGTAAATCTTGAAACGACAAAGCTCTTCTGTTTGAACACCATTCCGAGGCATATGTCTCTGGCCGCTCGGAATTTAGTAATAATAATAATAATAATAATAATAATAATAATAATAATAATAATAATAATAATAAAAGTAAAAAAAAAGGATTGTGCGCAGTGCGCGAGGCGTGCAAACGGCCGACAGCAAAATGAGCTGAAACAATGCAGGCGGAAATCGGCGGACGTTTGGCCGGTGAACGCCGCCGCCGCTGTTGGGGCGTTCCGATCAACGATCGAGGGGTTTGAGACCTGCAGCCCGGCCCGGCCCGGCCCGCCTGACTCACCGACCCCCTCGGGCCATCCAGCGATCCACGATGCACGCCTGGCCCGGCACGGCGGCACGGCACCGTACTGCGCTTGCACCAACGATATTCTTCTCTTTTTTTAACCCGCCGCTCTCTCTCTCTCTCTCTCTCTCTCTCTCTCTCTCTCTCTCTCTCTCTCTCTCTCTCTCTCTCCCTCCCTCTCTCTCTCTCTCTCTCTCTCTCTCTCTCTCTCTCTCTCTCTCTCTTTCTCTCTTTCGTCTTTGCCCTGGGTTGCGGTCATATTGAGAGCACCTGCTTAAAAACGATAAGGCGTTGCACGAGTGCAGCCCGTAAAGCAAAAGTCCGAAAGACACTGTCGAGATAACCGAGTGAACGAGCTAGCGGCGGGAGAGGGGGGGGGGAGGAGAGAGAGAGAGAGAGAGAGAGAGAGAGAGAGAGAGAGAGAGAGAGAGAGAGAGAGAGAGAGAGAGACTGGGAGTGAGTTCATGAGGGGAGGGGCAGAGGTGTCTAGGGGTTGTCTTTATCGCAGTGCTGTCATCGGGCTGGATGGATACGGCTCCAGTCCCGCTTGCGCACGTCGTCGTGGAGGTGCCTGGTCCCGGGGGGAGGACACATCCCGCCCCGCGAGCTCCTCGTCGCGGAGGTGCCTGGTCCCGGGGGGAGGACACGTCCCGCCCCGCGAGCTCCTCGTCGCGGAGGTGCCTGGTCCCGGGGGGAGGACACGTCCCGCCCCGCGAGCTCCTCGTCGCGGAGGTGCCTGGTCCCGGGGGGAGGACACGTCCCGTCCCGCGAGCTCCTCGTCGGAGAGGTGCCTGGTCCCGGGGCAGGACACGACGTCCCGCCCCGCGAGCTCCTCGTCGCGGAGGTGCCTGGTCCCGGGGGGAGGACACGTCCCGTCCCGCGAGCTCCTCGTCGGGGAGGTGCCTGGTCTCGGCGGGAGGACACGACGGCCCGCCCCGCGAGCTCCTCGTCGGGGAGGTGCCTGGCACCGGGGGGAGGACACGACGTCCCGCTCCGCGTGCTCTTCGTCGGGGAGGTGCCTGGTCCCGGTGGGAGGACACGGCCCGCCCCGGGCCGGGCAGCGTGCAGCGTGGCGGTGGGCCTGCCTGCCTGACAGCCTGCGGGTGCTCGATGTACAGCAGAGGGTGATTCCGCGAATACCGTATTGAAGTGTCCTCTCTCTCGCTCTCTCGCTTGCTCCTTATGGCCGTCCCCCATGTAGGAAGAGCGACAATACCAGTGTGTGGAATTGCGCTGCTGGTCACTCGATGTGGCACGCCGCCGCCACCGTGTGCCTCCTGCCCGAGGGGGGAACAACTCGGAATTTTTATTTAAAATTTTCGGAAATTTCGTGAATATTTTTGAATTATTTGCTTGAATTTTACGTGATTTTTTTTATCAGAATTCCTGTAGTTTTATCTGATTTTCCCCCTGAATATCTCCGAATTTTCCCAAATGTCTCTGAATGACGAGGTGTACAACAATTTCAGAGATGGTTACCCCCTATACAGCTCCTGCCCCTTTACGTGCACGGCCTCTGCTGCTGCCGCTGCTGCTGCCTCTGCACGGCCCTGGCCACGCCAGCCATAGCTTGAGGATACAGGACCTCCCCCCCCCTCTCTGCCCCTCCGCGGCCCCTGGTCCCTCTCCCACCAGACGAGCGGGCGTCTTCCACGTCGTGTTCCTCGCTGCAGGCCCAGACAGGCTGCCCGGCCCGGCCCCGGCCCGGCCCCCGGCGGCCCCGCGGCCGCATACCATCCCGGAGGAGCCGAAGTCGAGCCGAAGCCGTCCTGCCGAGCGCGCGTTCGGGTTCTCTCTCCAGGCCGGGCCCCGGGCCGGGCCCGGCTCCTCCAGTTCCAGTTCTCTCTCCTCCTCCTCATGCCGCCCCGCCCCGCCCGCACCCCGCACCGCGCCGCCGGCCGCCGGTGCGGTCAGTCGGTGTCGAGACACGGTCGAGGACGGACGTGTTGCCGCCGGAGCGCCCGCCCGCCCGCTCGCGTCGCCTCCCTGTCGCGCGAGTCCGTGCGCGCGCACGAGCAGTACAGTAGACCACCAGCAACCACCCTTGTGGACACCTAATGGATACAGTGTTGAACGCACGACGGGATTACTTGTGCCAGTGACCGCCGCCCCTTTTGAGAGTGCGCGCACTCGTTTGTGTGTGAGTGCGCGCGTGTGTGTGTGTGTGTGTGTGCGCGCGCCTGGAGGCCATGCTGCAGCCTGCGTCGTCGCACCAGCGAGTGTAGAAACGAGTTTGAGCCGTTGTGTCCGTGTGTGTGTGCGTGTGTGCGTGTGTGTGTGCGCGCCGCGCCGCCACGGTCCCCGGCGCGATGGGTTAACAGTGTAACATGTGCGAGCATGTGATGCCCTTCGTCGACAAGGACAAACGCCGTCCCTTCTACCCCCAGCAGCAGCACCACCTGGTGCTGCTGTCCGCCGTGCGCTCCGTCATGGCGTGGCACGAGCGGCGGACGCTCCTCGCGTCGGCGCCGTCCTCGCGGAGCCTCTTCTGCTTCCTGACGGCGTCGTTCGCCTTCGCGCTCGGCCTCGTCGTCGGCGTCATGATCCCGCTGTGCCTGCTGCCCCGGCACGTGGCCGACGCCGCCATCCTGCCGGCGTCGCGGCCCTTCTCGGCGCGCCTCAACGCGTCCGCCGCCGCCGCCGTCAACAACCACCTGCGGCTGGACGAGGACGACGCCCGGCGCCAGTGGCGCGTCACGCCGAACCGCAGCGCGGACGACGTGGTCGTCGCCGTGGTGACGACGCCGTCGCCGACCCCGCGCTTCCCGAGCGTCTCCTTCGTGTCGCAGTTCGCGGCCTCGCCGCCCGTGCTGGCGTCGCTGTCTAACAGCAGCGTCGCCGCCATCCTCCGGGGCGAGTCGCCGCCCTCCGACGGGCCGTCGTCGTCGGCGGCGGCGACGTCCCCGTCGATGGACTCGTCGTCCACCCTGCGCGGCGGCATCTACTGGGGCCGGCCCGTCGAGGACGCCCTGCCCCGGGGCTTCACCGACGCCGAGGTGGACTCCTGGCGCCGGTTCACCCGCACCACGGCCGTCGTCAAGATGGAGGAGGGGTGCGGGCGCATGCAGAACCGGCTGCTGACGTTCGCCGACGGCACGGCGTCGTGCTGCCGCTACCGCCAGAACACGGACCAGATCCAGGGCGAGCTCTTCAGCTTCCTGCTGGGCCACCTGCTGGGGCTGCGGAACCTGGCGCCGTCCACGCTGGCCGTGGTGCGCACCCGGGACCCCCGCTGGGGCCAGGTCCGCGAGCACGTGTCGGTCGCCGAGTGGGCCGAGGACAAGCCCGTCGTGCTGACGAGGTTCCTGCCGTCGCTGCAGCCGGCGCACATCCCCCGGGCGCTCCGCGGGCCCAACCGCCGCCTGCACCCGCCCGACGTGGACGCGGCCGGCGACCCGCTCACCGAGCTCGCCCAGTGGTCCGACCTGGTCGTGTTCGACTACCTGACGGCCAACCTGGACCGCGTCGTCAACAACCTGTACAACCAGCAGTGGAACAAGGGCATGATGGACGCGCCCGCCCACAACCTGGCGCGCGACCCGGCCACGGGCCTGCTCGTCTTCCTGGACAACGAGAGCGGCCTGCTGCACGGCTACCGCCTGCTGCGGAAGTACGAGAACTACCACCGGCTGCTGCTGGACCAGCTGTGCGTCTTCCGGCGGCCGACGGTGGACGCGCTCCGCCGCCTGCACCGCGACGGCGACGTCGGCGACCGCCTGCACGAGGCGTTCCTCGCGGCCGAGCCCCAGGGCCGGGACGTGCTCCCCGGCCTGCCCGCGCACAACGTGAAGGTGCTCCGCGAGCGCATCAAGAGGGTGCTGGACCAGGTGGAGCTGTGCGAGGCGCGGTACGGCGAGAGGACTCGGAGCAGGTCGGCGTGAGCAGGGGCGACCCGCGCACGCCGCGCCACGCCACGCCACGCCGCGCCACGCCACGCCGCGCCACCACGCCCACTGACAGCTAGAACGGGGCGCTCGAACACTTGTGGTACACGTCCACCAGGTCGCTGTCATCAGAATTCAGCAGAGTATCACCATACATGTTGGCCGTCATACCGGAGGAGGGGACCAGTTGAAGAGGATAGGGATGGGTTGTGAGGGGGGGGAGGTGGGGGGGGGGGGGGGGGTTACGGACAGACAGGCTGGCAGGCGGCCGGCCTGACTTGGGCCGGCAGGGCAGGCTGGAGGGGCAGCCTGGGCCAACACATTCCTTAGGCCAGGGCCCGTCCCTGTGCCAATCTAAAAGAAAAGTTATGTACTTTTGTTTCATTTTACGGCCATATCAAAGTGCCGGTTTTTCTCTTAAATGTCATTTTTATTTTAGTCTTATTCTGAGTGGAACGGGAGGCCGCCTGTTTGATGTACGTTTGAATGGTGTTTCGACCGTGACCAGTAGCCCTTTGCTACGGACCGAATGCCTCAACCAAACTTCAGATTTTTCTGTTCCTTTTTTCGAAAAGGAAAAAAAAAGCTGAAAGAAACTCTTATTTTTAATCTTTCAAAACTTGTAAAATTAGTGTTGTTTTTTGTGCTGTTGTGAAATGATGTCATTTCTCCAAAGTCCCCTCCGCCGCGATAAAATTATGACGAGTTGATTTCAAAAGGCACAGTAGGCTCCGGCAGGCGTTCAAGCTTGGAAATTCGGTAGTCATTTATTTTGGAGACGGCGGACATAACTTGTTGCCCTGGTGGCGGCTCCAAAATAAAACGAATGCACCGAGGAAGCTTGATCGTGTCTTCTTTGCATCAATTTTCTCGCTGTTGCGTGTTCTCAAAGCGCACGCACGGGTACCATGCTGGTGTGGGCAATGTAGCATTTCATGTATGGTCAGCACAGTCGTAACTTCAGCCTGCTTTTTTTCTCTCCACGTTTTATTCCCTTGTTCCTTGATAATGCATTGTTTCCCTCAGTTTCACCAGCATACGCTTCGCCACATTCTGCCTGGTAATATGATCTGTTGTCGTAGAAATGAAGAGCGCTCTTTTACTGTCATGGGCTATAAAGCTGTGATCCGAACTCAACTGCTACTCCGGGACCTGTTCCAATTCTCGGGTTACTCACATCTTGCGTGTTATTCTCTGCCCAGCAAAGGCGCATGTCATTGTGGAATTCATTAAGGATTTCTCTTTTGGAAGCATGTGTCATTTTTTTAACAACTGGAACTGCCAGTCAGAGGGCTTCGTTTTGAAATGCACACCAAAATAATTCTTATGGAGTTCGACGCCCTATGTGTTTTCACTGTAAAACGTGACATGCGTCCATTTTAATTGTGTTTGGAATCAGGTACCTGCAACGTCAGTGTTTTTGAGTTGATACCTCTTGTTAGCCTTACGTGATTTTTATCAGTGAATCACTTTTTAGTCATTGTGATTTTTTTGTGATGTTTCAATTATGTGTACATATTTGTATTTATTTGTGTAGTGCTGTAAATGCCATGTAAAACTGTGTACAGATTATTTATTCCGTTGTTCTGCTTTGAAACAGGGTTACTGTCGCGAAAAAAATAATATTTGCATCCGGAGTGTGCGTCATTTCAATTTTAACTGTGTGTTATATTTTGTTCGAAAATGTGAACCTTTGTCATAGTGTTTGTATGATAACGTCGGGATGTATGTATCTACCTGCAGACTTATTTATTTCATGTGATATTAAATTAGACTTGAATTTTCCTGTAATTATGTGAATTTGTTATGTATAAAGTTAAATTATGTAAGTAATAGTATTTATTTATGTGACGAAGACAGTTCAATTTCGCCAACCTCGTAGGGAACGCCTTGAGGTGCCATGAAAGCAGATTGTAAAGTACTTGCCACGTCAGTGCAGGTTCACTTTATTCTCGTGGAATTCGATTTGTGACAGATCTTTAGTCCTCAGAAACCGATGACACCATAAGCGGGGAGCTGTCCCTGGAATTCTTTAGGACCTCTTAGGATCGGTTTCAGATTCTAAGAGCTGACCGGACGGCGTAATAAAAGAAAAGAAAGCGTGGCCGGTCAGTCCACCCATTTTTATAGTCTTTTCCCCCGTTTCTTTCGAAAATTACTGTTAAGTTGTTGTTAAAAATACCGTGTTTGAAATTGTGCATTTTATGGTTTAGAGGTCGTGTCACAAATCCGCTGCGATGCTAGTCGGGATTTTTAAAAAATAAATTATGTTTTTCTCTCTGTCTTCTTGATAACATTGTACACCGTCTACTAGAAATAGAAGAAACGTGTTTGTTCATTGTCTGTGTCTCTTTCGCTTATCAGAATGTCATCCTTCAGAAGTCTATATAGAGTGTGAAACGTGGGTTTTATGTTACTAGTGATGGCAGCTCATCTCCTAGCATTACGTTTGATGGGTGGAAACTTCCTTTGCACTGTCTGGTATATATCATTGTAAAAAGTTGCTTACTTGTAATTTATGTGGATTGTATAAATCAGTGTTACTACCGTGTTGTGGGGGGCCACCTAACGTAATGCCACGAGATGAGCTGCCGTTTGTATGAAATGTTTATTTTGTTTGAAATGTCTTCAGTCAGTATCCAAAGAGAATGGAAAAAATAAAAAAAATAGCCTCAAATCAACCCTCTTCTGCCTGCATCGCTCACCCTTGATCCCGTTCGTTAGAAAGAAACAGTTTCGTGGAAACGTAAATGTTTTAATACGTGGGCTGTTTGAGCTCTGAATTATTTGTACTCGCGGCGCATCAGGCGCGAGCGGTGTGCAAATGTGCACACAACTTTGTCGGAGGGCGCAGACATGAGCACGGAACAGCCCCTCAGACACCTCTTAACTTGATCACCCTCCCGCGGCACGCATGCGAGTTCACACGCTCCTACAACATGCAGATAGTAGGGGGAGGAGCTTGGCCGGCCGCGCCGGCGGACGGCTAACGGAGTGTGTGATGGCCAGCAGGGTTCCACGGCACGGGGGAGACTTACGAGGAAGCGCACACCCCCGCGTGACGCGACAGCGGGGAGGAATAACGGAGATCAGGCCGACGTTCCATGTCGTGGGGGACTTACGAACGTACTTGAATTCCAACTAACTTTTTGTGAACTTTCCTGATTTTTTTCCTGAATTTTTCTGAAGTTTAGAGAATATTTCTAATTTTTTTTAAATTTTACTGAACTTTTCTGAATCACGAGGTGTACAAAACTTCCAGAGTTGTATCCCCCTCGGTACGTGCGCTGCTGCTGAGGGCTGCCGCATTTGACCGCCCTCTGCCGCGAGGGTCGGATACTGGCTTACCCGACTGTCTTCCCGTCTCTCTCACTCTCATGCGTGTGCAGGGAGAGGGAGGGAGACTAAATAGACAGTCGGGCATAGCCAGTACCCGACTTGACTTGCTAACACGTCGCGGAGACTTCAACGCAGGCGCGGCACCAGGGAGACATGTGCTGCAAAGGGGGCAACCGACCTGCTTAGTATCATGTTATCGATACGTGGTCGCTTTATCGATTCATCGTTGCCGATTCCGATATTATATCGATGTAAAATTCAAACTTGATTCAATTCTCAAATCAATATCCATTCGTGTATTGTTGTTGTTGTTGTTGTTGTTGTTGTTGAATCGGGAAATTCTTCGATTTTGAGCCTAAATCAATGTCGATTTGCCTCGTAAAAGCGACTCGAAATGTCGACTGCGACTGAATATCGAATCGATATATGCATCGCTGTGTGCGGGTCGTCTGCCTGTATGCACGCTGGGCGCAGGGGTCTGCCTGTCTGCTCCAGCAGGCGCCACACCACCATAGGCGGCCTGACTGCGCATGCGCAAACAAATGAAACAATCGCGAAGCGCACACACACAAACACACACACGGTGGCTGCTGGGGGTCCCGGTGCGGCGGGCGGGACCGACGGGACCCCAAGCAGCCAACCACAGGCCGGCGTCCCCGTGCGAGTGTGTGTGTGTGTGCGTGTGTGCGTGTGCGTGTGTGAGTGTGTGTGTGAGCGCGAGCGAGCCGGTATGGCCGTTTACCGCACCCGGTAGTTTGCAGCCACCAAACACCACAATCATCACCACTTACCAATTTTCCTGGCGCTGCTGCGGCTCCTGCGCGCGCCGCGCCGCCACCCAATCAGACCCGACTCCCTCTCTCCCCCCCCCCTTCTCCTCCCGTCTGTGTCACTGCCCACGCGCTCGGGCGCACCTGGTCGTCGGAGCCCGGGCTATGATGATTCACAGCAACAGAAAATTCGACACGACCCCCAACTCCCCCCCCCCTCCACTCGCCGTCTGCGGCGATGAGAAACTCGCGCTGCGGTGCGGCCAGCAGCGGAACAGCGAGCCCCCCCCCCCCCCGTCCCCCCATCCCCCCCAGTCCCTTCTGAGACCGACGCAAAACTTGACTTGTAAAAAAGTAGGCAGATCAAAGCTGGGCGTAATCTGATGAGGGCCGATCAAAACTGCCCTCGATGCAAGTGTCCTTATCAGATCCCAGACACTCGTGTCCGCCAGCGCGCCGCCTGCGGATGCTTCTCCCCCCCCCCCTCTCTCTCTCTCTCTCTCTCTCTCTCTCTCTCTCTCTCTCTCTCTCTCTCTCTCTCTCTCTCTCTCCTCATGACCACTCCATGGAGTTGTAAAAAATCAGTCTTGGATACGGAGCTGTAACGGCGCTCCGTACCCAATTTTTCGGAAAGGGAGTACGGAAATTTACCGTACCTGGCCACCGTACCTACCATTTTTACATGGGCTAGCATAGGGAAAGGGGCACGGGGGCACAAAATGCCGTTAACAGTCCGCACCCAAAATGGAAACCACCGGAAAAAAAATAGTGGTAACTTTTCCGTACCTTGGTATGGTATCCCCCTTTTTTTACATGGGCTCTTATGGAAAGAGAGTACGGGACCGAATGTACGGAGACACCGTAATCAAGATAAACGGTATATTTCCGTATAAGCGACCGTGAATTTTTTTTATACTGCATATCTTTTTTTTTGTCCTTTTTTCCCTTTAGTTTTGTAATCCTGTTCACCGTCAACCGCCGATGTCCAATTCGTGCAGTCTGCTGTAGACTATTTTCGATATTTATTGCGATTTTCATTATCAGCCTATGTGTGTGCCAATCTCTTGATATTTTAGCGGCACTCTGCTCGCGACATGGTCCGTATTTCTTTCTCTTGTTCATGCGATGCTTCGCCCCGCACGGCCCCGCCGAAACATTTCTCTCTGGTCCTCCCCGCTGTGCGCGCGCGAAAGTTAAACTGTGATGGATCACACCCGGTGAGCTTCTTGATTTAATTAACCGAATTTCCTTATAAAATAGCACGGAGAAGGAGAATGAGAGAGAGAGAGAGAGAGAGAGAGAGAGAGAGAGAGAGAGAGAGAGAGAGGCGGAGAGAGTGAAGCAATGTTTTTGACGCGATCACCGGGACCATTAATTATCCCCAAGCACGGGCACTGGTGCTCCAAGCCGCGCCGACCAGCGAGAGGCAGAAGTCTTCATTAGAGTGAGAGAGTGAGAGAGAGTACGGTGCGTGGTTGCCGAATTTCTCAAATTAGCGCAGTGTGTGACATTTTTGCAGAAGGTTTAGCTCCAATTGCAGCTGAAACGTCCCGCGTCCGGCTTCACGGTTTTCGAACGCATCCTCTGTGATCAGAGTTGTCCAGGATGTTCTTGGTAACCCATTTGACTGCGGCTGGTATCTCTTCTCTCTCTCTCTTTCACACACACTCTCTCTCTCTCTCTCTCTCTCTCTCTCTCTTTCTCTCTCTCTCTCTCTCTCTCTCTCTCTCTCTCTCTCTCTCTCTCTCTCTCTCTAGCTTGCTCCTCTTACCCCACTGTTGTTCGCGCTCGCCAGCACGCCCACGCTCCCAAACTATAGTAGAGTTAAGTATATTCCTTTATGTCGCGATAAAAATAATTTTTCTCCCGCGGGTCGTACTAAAGTAGCTGCTCGATGCGTCCGTTTTTTGGGGTCAGAACATCGCTCCGAGCTGTAAAAAAGGGCGGAGGACGGACTGGTCCGCAGCCAAGCGACGCGGTGCGGCCGGGCCGGATCGAGAGGGAAAAAGGGGAGGAGGAGGAGAGAGAGAAAGAGAGAGAGAGAGAGAGAGAGAGAGAGAGAGAGAGAGAGGGGGGGGGGAGACAGGCATTGGAACGGGTTACGAAGGGAATCTTAGAAGCGGGCTCAACAGCACCACACCATCGCACAACATCACCTGAAGTGCGTGAATCCCCGAGTTCGTCCACACTTTGGGACTGAGCGGACTCGGAAAAATCTTTCAGCACCGAAACTGCGCCAATACTCTCCCTGTCATGGCCGTATACGGCGTATACTATATATAGCATGTCGATTGCAAAGGAAATTTTGCCCTGCAGAAGTCGAAAACCCGAGGGGGAAAAATCTAATTTTTTTGCACTCCTCGTAATTCAGAAAAAATTCAGGAAAATTCGGAGAAATCCTCAAAACTTTACAAAAATTCCCACAACTCTGGGTAAAATCCAATCAAAAGTTCACAAAAATCGCTAAAATTCACAAAATTTGTACACAAAAATTTTTTTAAAAAAATTATATTAAAAAAAAAAAAAACGCTACGGCGTGCGAAAGACGCGCGTCTGCCAATTCTTCCCGCTCGAAGATTCAGTCCCGCTTGGGAAAAATTAAGAGACGCAGCAGGGACCTCGCGCGCGGGTGCGGACGTGGCAAAAACGTGACCCTTATTGCGGCGCAATCTTCCCTTTCTCGGAGTAACGGTGCACTGTCTTTACAATTATGCGTCGCGGCCGCCCGGGACGCGCGGGGGTTTTTGAACGTGTGCCGTATTGGCCGCAGAGAGGCCTTTCTCGGAGCGCGGCCCAGCTTTTTCACGGAGCTCGGAATCATCGGCGGCCTCCTCCACGCAGCAGCGCGCCGCGCGCCGCCATCCCTGGTGCAATTTTACAAAGTTCATAGCCCTGCCCTGCATAGCCCGGCCGGCATACACCTGCTCTGTTCCTGCATCGCCTGCAGCGAATTGCTGCTCGGCCCGCTCGGCCGTGTGTCTGTCTGTCTGTCGGTCTGTCTGTCTATCTGTCCGGCCGCCCGGCCGTCTGTTCGCCTTATCGGACGCCTCTTTGCATAGCATCAGATACGCCATCGCGGTCTATCGCGCGCAAGAGGGAGAGAGAGAGAGAGAGAGAGAGAGAGAGAGAGAGAGAGAGAGAGAGAGAGAGAGAGAGAGAGAGAGAGAGAGAGAGAGAGAGGGCTGCGGCGAGCAGCGGTCAGTTCCCTCTACATTTTCGACCATTGACTTACCCAAAAAATATATACATACCATTTTATGTAAACAGAGAAGAATTTCAGCGTGCCCTTTTCTAAAATACCTTTCAGGCCATAACCATCTCGACTGTTACCGAAACCATTTCTTCTGAAATGTATCGCGGCAGTCACCGCTTCAACTACAATCACTTCAACCCAATCAATTTTTTTTTTTCGTAAGTGGGGTTCGGGAGCCCGAGGGGCGGCGAGACAGTCAGAAGCCCTACTGCGGCCACCGATAGCGGCCGCAGTGCATGAAAAATGACAGCCCTCTCGGTATAATAGCAGAGCCCAATATGAAAAGTGGATTTCCCGCCGGTATAGCCGTGGCCCATCGGCGCAGTAAACGGATGCCACCAGGCGGTGATTAATATCTAAATCTTTGGTTACCGCTGGGAGGTGTACACGCGGCCGGTGGACCAAATTGGTGGTCTCGGCCTGTATGCAGCCGGCTCCCGCCCGGCCGCGGACCGCCACAGAGCTGGAACGGAAAAACAAAAATTGTGGTTAATGTAGTTTATTCCGTGAGGTGTGTTCCGTAGGATCAAAAATGGCCCTTTCGCTGGTTGATAGTTTCTCGCGCCCAAACCTGCAAAAAGTCTTTTCCTGTATTTTTCTTCTGTCCTGCTGAACATATCCATAGGGTTCTCAAGGCAAGCAGGGGCCTTATTGCATAGTTGGGGACACCCGAGGGGTCCTTCACTCAAAAATTCAGTGGAAATTCTAAAACAAAATCAGTAAAAACTCAGCTAATAAAAATCAGAAAAACAGACTTAGAAAAAAAAATAATAAAGGGAAAGGAATGGAGAAAAAAATCACAAAAAATCACAAAAAAAAAAAACGGTGAAAATCAAGGAAAATCACGAAAATACAGAAGAAGCAGAAAAAATCGGTGTATGCTGGAATTTTTCAGTAAAGGAACCCTCTGGGACACCTCCGTGTTGAGCAAGAACGTGGCCCCTCGCAGCGACCGGCCAAACTCCCGGCGCCTCTGTGGTCTTAGGGACGTCCCCCCCCCCCCCCTCCGCTCCCCGGGCAACCCGTCGTATGGTCCAGGCGCGCCCGTGTGCGAGAGAGTGAGTAGGAGAGTGAGCAGGAGCGAGTGAGACAGAGAGAGAGAGAGAGCGAGAGCGGCCGGCCACGCGTCCAGCTTGAGCTTGTCCAGTTTGTCCCGTGTTGTCTTGTTGTGGCTGACATGCTTGTCCCCCCTGTTGGGGAGGCTGAGCGCCCAGTCGTACTGCAGTGTTCCCAACGTACAGGTCAAAACGTTGCAAAACTGCGTGCAAATGTTTCAGCATTTTATGTGTAATTTCTCTGTGGAAACTATGGGAAAAAAAATATATTCGATTTTTTTTTCGCAGTGTGTGCCCAAATGGTCGCAATAAAAATCCTGCTAGCCGTCCCACACCTCCCTGCTCTCTCACGCTGCTTCCGCGCGCGCGCGCGCTTAAATTTCTCATCCCTGGAGGCCCGCGTGACGTCACGGGGCGTCCACTCCCTGCATTCCGCGGTGTTGGGCCCGACAAAAGACGGTGGTCTGGTCCGGACGGCGGCGGCGAGCGGCGAGCGGGGCCCGGCGGGGCCCCAAGTGATTTCCGATTCACCTTCTGCCTGCACGCCCCACCTCACTCCATTCATTGAGCGTCGACCAGAGCAGAGTAAACACGGTGTCGCGCCACGCTTCTCTGTCTGTCTCTAAGTATATATCTCTCTTTCTTTCTTTCTCTTCCTCTCTCTCCCTTCCTCTCCCTCCCTCTTTTTCCCTCCCCCTTCCTCCCTTCCCCACTCTACCTCAACCTCCCCCCCCCCCTCTCTCCCTCTCTCTTCGGTAAAGGCTGCTCTGGAAAATCGAGTTTTCATGATTTACTGCTTACTCGGAAGTATTTAACAAATAATGTGCAAATGCCCATGTATGCAGTAAATAGTATGTACATGCATGTGATGGGAGTAGTGAAATTATAATCCGAGCAGTTTTTCTAGCACTTCCTATCGACCTGGCATTATTGATCGACGAGCGAGAACGGGCAGTTGTAGATTTAAAGCATTCATCGTAAATCGAAATGACAACAAATGTTGTAAATTGATGAGGATATTTCTCACCATGTCCAAGTATACAGTAAATAAAGAATAGTTGTACACACTTATAGTTTTCTAGAGTGCCTCAGACACGCGCTGAAGCGGTGAATAGTGACCGCCACAGCTCCGGCATCGCACAATCCCTGACCGTGCCCGCCCCGCCCCGCCCCGCCCCGCCCCGCCCCGCCCCGCGTGTCCGCACAGGGAAGTCCGCGGCGCGCTGAACCCGAGCCAGGCCAGGCCTGGCGGCCCGCTAGTACGTTATAGGCCGGGCGGGTCCCGCCCCTCTGCCAGCCCCGCGGGGCAGCGCGCGGCCCATGTGCGCATGCGCGCGCTCACGATCTTCGTGCCGATTCTGTCCTTGACCTCGCTCGGTCACAACCTTCTGGCAGCGGTCAAAAAACGCAAAGTCGCAGAGTGGATTGTCAGAAGCCCGCCACGTTGTGTCTCGATCGAGGGCTCCCCCACTAAAATACTAAGAGTATAAACAATAAATACAACATCTGAATTTTCCTTTTTGTCTCTGCACCGCTTGTGCTTATGACTGTACCTTGCATATCTCGGAGGTTTGTAAATGTCCGTCAGTCGCTTCGTCGTTTTTTAATTTACTTTTTTTTTCTTCTTTGCGTTTTGTTTTGGGCTGGGCCGTGTTCTGCCACCAGGGGCTCGTTCCGGCCTGGACCGCCTCGGCCCGGCTCGGCCCGGCTCGGCCCGGCTCGACCCGGCCCGGCTCAGCCGACTCGGCTCGGCTCGGCTCGGCTCGGCTCGGCTCGGCTCGGCTCGGCTCGGCTCGGCTCGGCTCGACCAGCTGCAGCAGCGCCGCCCTGCTGCCGTGCGGCCGCGCTGCCACGCGAGGGCGACACATTTGAATGCATATTTTATCATTCGCTGCAGAGAATGCCGTCCTCGTTGCATTCTTTACGTCCCGGACGGCAGAAAGCTCATTTACGGGACGAAATCCGTGGGAAACGAGGGGCAGGCGGCACCCGGCCGCCGTCAAATTGAGGTCTAAGCGAGTCTCATTCGGGTCTTATTCTTCGATCAGGTAATCTGAAACGACGCACTTTTTGATTTTCAAGGACGAAGGGATACACGCGCAAGAGCGCAATTTTTTTAGTGTGCGTGCTGCTGATATAACCCGTGTTGAAGCTTTGCGGGACGTGTATTATTTGTAGGTTAGGAAGGCGGCGTCGACAAAAGGGTAACTAACTGTTCGCTCGGTCTACGCGGAGGGATCAATAAAGTTCACACACACACACGCACACGATCTGAGAGGTTCGAGGGGGTGGTGGGAGGGGGAGGGGGCGTACTTCCCAGCCGAACGGAGACAGACGACTGAAGTCCGATTGTAATACGCGACTGACCAATCAGGTGCAGCGGCAGCAGGTTGCAGACGACCAATCAATCAGTGGTACAAATTTATATGGATGAGATGCGCGGGGCGCAGGGCAGTACCTCTAGTCGCCTATTTTCTGGGCCGAAACCGTGACTGTCGTGCAAATAATCAGCTAAACCCTTCAAGTGCGAATAGACAGTTTCGTAAGAGCAGAAGGGAGAAAAAGTACCAGCAGCGCGCGCGCGCGCGCCTGTCTCTCACGGGCTACGGGCTGGCTGGAGACTCCAGGAGACTGGAGGTGACTCCAGGAGACTGCAGGAGACTACGACACAGCTGGAAGGCGCGCGGCGGCTGGAGGAGGAGAAGAAGATCCCGCGCGGAGCGACGGGTAGAAACCTTAAATCTTAGTCGTTCACAACCGGTTCGCTCTAATGAAAAGGCCATGCGCTAGCTCAGGTGTCCCGGCCTAGCGCGCCCGCGGCCCGCAGCCCGCAGCCCTGCCAGAGGAGGGGCCTTCCAGTCAAGCGTGCAACGATTTTTCTGTTGTTTTCGTGATTTTTCTTTAATTTTTAAAGAGATTGTCTGGATGTTTTTTTTTCTTCTGATTTTTGTTCTTGATCTTTTCTGATATTTTTTTTTTAATTGGCTTTTTTGGTAGTGCTTACTGACTTTTCTAAAATTTGAGTTTCATTTTAGTGAAGCACCCCTATGCTATGCTCGGCCCCGCCTAGACCGCGGTGGGGGTCCCCTCTCCTGCAAAGCGCGTTTCAGAGCGCCAAGGGGCAACAGAGAGAGAAAGAGAGAGAGAGAGAGAGAGAGAGAGAGAGAGAGAGAGAGAGAGAGAGAGAGAGAGAGAGAGAGAGAGATATTCTGTACGGAGTGACCACGGAGATAGCCCTGGCGGCTGGAGCGCCCTCAGTCGAACCCGCATACGGTGAGGCTCTTTCTAAAAACACCCGGTGTACAGGCGAGCGAAAAGTCGCTAAAAATAAAAGGCACCCGTGGCGCGAAATATCACGAACATATTTCAAAGGGGAAAATCTCCAAACTGTTAGTAGGATTCAGGGAAAACTCACACATTGTAAGTGAAAGGAATCTTTCTTTAAAAATAACAAAACTGAGAGATTTCAGAATAAAATGACGAGAACTTTTTTCAACTACAAAGATTAGAAATTTGGAAAAAAATCTCATAACATGTGTGCCCTAGGTCTCGCCATTATGGCGCACAGTGTGGACGGTTGATGAGGATGAAGCGGTGACGAAGGAAGAAGAAGGTGACTCCCAACATGAAGAGGAGCGCCCCTGTGCGCGGGGCCACCGCCGACCGACCGACCGACCGACCGACCGATAGCCAGGGTCGTATAAAGTTTTCTCCAGCCCCCGCTAAGAGAAAATTGATCTGGAAACCTCTCAAAAGAAGAGAGAAAGAGAGATGGGGGTATGGGGGGAGGGGAAGGGGGAAGGGAGAGAGATACAGGGAGGGGCCGACCGTCAGCGGCAGGGTGCAGCCAGCCACTTGAACCTCGCGCCGTACGGTGTGACACCTTGGGTTTTATAGGCTGGGCGTGGCGGGGCGGGGCGTCAAGCTCCTAAATGTCCCGTTAATCCCCGCCGTTTTCAAGCTTTCGATTGTTGGGGAAATTTTTACGACCTGCTAGGGCTGATGGGGTACGCAGCGGGCGACAACGCATACCGCTGCCGCAGCGTAGCGGACAGAGAGACAGAGAGAGATTGAGAGAGAGAGAGGGAGAGTCGGCGATGGCCTCCGATGCCACCCAGCTCGGACGCCATGAGTTCTGGTGCTCTGCGGGCGAGGGAGAAACATCTCTGAGTTTTGGTGTAAACATTTTGTAAATTTAAGCAAATTTTCGTGAAGTTTTCTGAGATTGTCTAGAACTTTTATAGTATTTCTTTTGTGAAGTTTGCTTAAATTTTTCCCCTAAATTTTTGTGAATTTTTGCTTGTATGTTTTGTTAATTTTTGTGAATTTTTACTAATTTTTTGTGAACATTTTTGTGGATTTTTCTGAATTTTTCTGAATTACGAGTTGTACAAGAATTTCACAGTTGTTCCCCCCTCGTCCTCGTCCCGCGGCACTAGCCCCTTGATTGCCCCGGCTTAGGCCGGCACGGAGGATGACACGGTTTCTCGGCTTCTGACCCCGTGCGGCTACTCCCTGTCCGCGCCGCCACCGCTGCGCCTCCCCATATAACCCCTGCACTGCGCCGTCTGGTTCCGAAGATCGTCGGCTCGAGCCTCCGTCCTTGTCGCGCGCCCATGGCGGTGGTGCCCCATGTCGGGGAATGGCACAGGGCCCCGCCATGAGTGCGACAAGGACGGGTTATGCGATGTTCGGAGGCAGGCGGGCTGCAGCGGCAGGCGCCAGCACGTGCAGCAGCGGTTAGCTCCGGCCCGCCCCCCTGTCGGACCTGAGCGGCAGGTACGGAACACGCGGCGGGCAGGGCACGGCACGGCACGGGGGAGGGGCAGGCGCGATGGCAGCCGATACCAGCAGAAATGGGGGTCCCTTCATACGTCGCGTCGTGGGGAGCGGGCACAAACCATGTGTTCTCCCGGTTCGCGGAGGAGTTCCCTTCTTTCCTCGAGCGCATCGGGAATATCAGAAAGAGTATTTTACAATAATTATAAAATTTAATTTTTTTTTAAATTATTGAAAATTTTATATTTAATTTCCTTTTTCTGTTGTATTAACTTTTCAATTTGAAAATGTTATTTTTTAAAAAAATTCAAAATGATATTTGGATTTTAAAATGGTTTTTGAATTTTTATTGACTTGATTTAACCCATTTTTTGGGCTCAACACATTCAGAACGGTTAACCTCTTACCGTATCAAAACAAAAGGGTCGTCAGATGTCATTAAAGCCGTGTACGGAGAAATATCGGTATCATTAGTAACGACATAGTAGTATTTTAATATTGGGGTAGTGTTGTAAGTGAAATGGGTACTACTGATTAAATATTGACGAAAAAATATGAGTACTATCGTTGTAATATGAAGATATCGTCGGTAAAATTGAAGGGATATCGGTGTGATACCAGTCCCGAGTACGAAGGACTTTCAGAGTTGACGACCCCTTGATTAAAACTAATACCCAGTCTCTAGTTTTGGTCTGAGCGCTCAGGCGGCGATGGTGTCCAAACGCGGGCATCGACTTGGACGCGCGATGCCGGCCGGGTCGGGCTGGGCCGGGTGCTGGTGGGCTGCGCGGCCCCCCCGCTCTTCCGCCGGCCGAGAGGGCAGTTCGGGAGGCGTTCGGCTCGTTCAAGCCGTGTTCGGAACGTGTTCGTCGCGCCCGAGACGGATGGGCACTGGAAGGGGGGGAGGGGGGCGGTGGAGCGAGGGGCCCTCCGAGCCGGGACTGGTTTGTTTGGTGACCATCATTTTTATGGCCGCAAAGAAGAATCTTTGGGGGGCCATAAATTATGGGAAGGCTTCATATAGGACGGGGCCAGGCACTGCAGGGCACTGCGAGCCTTCCTCCCGGAGCCCGCTGGAGCCCGCCGGGGCCTCCGCGCGCCCGGAGTCGCTCGTTTCCAGGAACGTGCGCACGACCTTGTCGCGGTGGTGAAAGTCTCGGGGGTTGTCGCCCGAGGGGTGCCGTTTCCTCAAACAGGCGGGAAAATGCACTTTTCAAGCTCAATTATTCCAGCCCCCGCCTTATCAACCCCCTCCTCTCCCCTGCCCCTCAGCAATAATTGTTGAGCTTACATGAGGTTGCTGCAGTGGGTACTCTCATGCAAAATGGTCACATGTGTACCTTGTGCTCCCCATGATGTCTGTGAACACGATGGAAAACTCTCCCTCCTTTTCCTCCCTTTGACTCGGTATGTCTTTCTGTCTGTCTGTCTGTCTGTCTGTCTGTCTGTCTGTCTGTCTTCTGTCTGTCCTTCTCTCCGTCTTGCCTCTGTCTCTCTTGATTGAATCGTGTCATTCAAGAGCAGCGCCAGGTTTTACCTGACCATCCTATCCTATTCGTAGCCCGTTGGCTCTCCTGACTATTATCACATCCAACCTGTTTCCTCTCTTTCGCTCTCTCTCTCTCTCTCTCTCTCTCTCTCTCTCTCTCTCTATCTCTCTCTCTGTGGCATTTTTGTCAGCCCAGCGCGCTGTCCACAAGGCAAAATAGAGGCGTGAGCGTGGTCAATGGCTTTCACAGAGTGAAGTCACACAATTGCAAGCAGCGTCCTTCAAGGTTATGATCTTTGAAGTCGTAAATTTATCCACTGCGATGACAAAAAAGAGCGCGGGCCAGGAAACAATATATATTTACGACGTGTTGTAACAAAGGCACGTCAAGAGGGACAGCGTGTCACAGACCGTAGACAGGGAGCCTTTGTCTCCTATTAGGAATGTAATTATATTGGTCCCAGCGGAATTTGCACGGCCATGAGGCCGCAGCCTGTACATCATTGCTGACTTGCGTGTCGGGTCAGCCACAGTGGCCTTGTGGTCAGGGCAGAAACGCATTGGTGGCATATCGACCTTTTTAAAAAAAATGCATAACCGTAAATTACCAATCGACTGTAGAGACTTCTTTTGGTAGGGCGATGAAAGCATTTTTACGTCTGATCCATGACGATACGAGACACAGATTAAATGGAAGGCGTCCGCTTCTGAAAGGCCACGTTGTGCGAGGCGGTGCAAGTGCCGGGGAAAGGGAGAGGGTCACGGACGAGACAAATCCTTCTTGACAAAGAATAGACTTTCCGGCTGATAGGAGAAGGTAATCGAATTAGGACACCTCTGCCTACCCCCATCAACGAAACAGGAGGAAGGGCTGCCTCAAACGCGCCCTCTCAAAAGCTATCACAGGCTGATTCTCAAAGACGTCAGTGCCATCTCCCTAACAGCTCGTTGTGTTTTTAGCAGATGATACCTTCACTTTCAGACTCCTCAAGGACGTTTTCATTTTTGGCTATCCCCAATTTTGCGTATGGATACGTAACAACAATATTAGGAATAGGTATCAACAAGTTTGAATGTAGTTAGAAACACTTCTAATTAACAAAATTATTCACTGATAAGGAATAATAATAATAATAATAATAATAATAATAATAATAATAATAATAATAATAATAATAATAATAATAAAACAGTCGTTCAAAACGTAATCGCTCATACATACTTCCTTGCACTAAAACGTTGATAGCTTACCAACGTGAGAATCTCCAGAGGAATGAGAGTGTTGACCATGACAATAAACAGAAATCTATCCCCTCCCTTTTTTCCCTTTTTTTTCTGCCCGCGTCGAAATTTCTGCCAGCGGGTGTAAAACGTGCTTGTCGCACCCACCCAACGCGGCCGATCAAGCCGCCTTTGAATGTCCCGCGATTTGTACAAAGTAAGATATTAAAACGAGAAAGCAACACTCATCATGTTAACTGATTAAGAACCCGTTTACGGCAGGTTTCCAATCAGTGGCTGAAATATGAGCGGCCGTCCGTCAAACTCCATCCGAGTGTGAAGAGGCAGTTCCGCGCTAATGGAACATTGTACAAGGCGTCGCGACCAAACACCGCGCACCATCAAAGGGCTCTGGTCGGGTGACATGCTGGTCCGTGGGAAAGAAAGGTTCGGGGCTGCTTGTGTGGTCAGTCAAATGACGCGGACGGTGTAAGACTGGTAAGCTCTGTCTCGTGGTAAAACAGACAGCACCGTAAAAAAAAAATTGTTTTTAATATGTTGACAGATCCGTTTTTAAGTTTTTGAATGACTGGTGTTGTTGTCGAGGGGGCAGCCAGTCCCCATCCTAGTGTACTCAGGATTTTCACTGATTTCGCAAGATTACTCCCAGTAGTTTTTTGAGATTTTTTTTTATGAGATTTTATCACATTTCACAAGATTTTTCTCCGATTTCATGATATTTTACAAGGTTTCACAGACAAGAGTTCATGAGATTTGCCAGTTCGATTTCCGACGAGTTCAATTAGATTTCTGAGGATTTCATAGCGATATCTAAAGATTTTATCGATATTTCCCTGGGTTTGTTCACAGGATTTTACGAAAAGTTGCCCCCTCGGTGTTTGTACATCGTCAATTTATAACAATGTCTGTCGTAAGTTAACAAGTTGATTATCCAGTAATAGTAATAGTAATAGTAAAAGTTGTTCAAGAACTGCAGAAAGATGGTCCAGTCCAGTTACTAGAAAAGTTGTTCAGGAACCATAAAAATTGTGCAGGAACAACCGCAATTATTCATGAACAAGAAGTCAATTGTTTCGGATTCAAAACAAATATATCTGTTTTGCAACATCTCTTGTTGAACAACTTCGCTGTTTGTCTACAACACGGTCATCACTTAGACTTGTTTTTCTACATACACTTTCTTACAGTGTGTGTCTCGTGTTAAAACAGACCGTATTACCAAACACATTCGCAAATGCAAGCAATCGCTTCGCCTGCTTGTTTTCCGAACGAATACAGACTTTCGCCGACATAGCTTCGGTTACGCGAGACGTCTCTACTTGCTCGATTACATGCTCCGGAGGGAACCGGGTAAACGAGCACCCCTCCTTTACCCCTATCCACTCTCCTCTGGTCTAACACATTTTTACACCTGTTTGCCTCACCCTGCTGCACTACGCTCACGCCGGCGGCGCGTAAGACACTGTGTTGTTGTTGTTGTTGTTTTTGACCCAGTCTGCGCGCGCTCGGGCGGCCTGCCGGCCGGCTCGGGTGCTCGACGCAACTCCACGCCACGCCGATCTACTTCTCGGTTATGGACAAGAACATGCATTGGGGCTGTCTGTCTAGTCGCGTTGCCGTGTTTTCGCTTTCGGAGCAAATCATGCGGCAGTATGATCGTACCGGGGCCGGTGTTCGTCTGTGTGTGTGTGTGTGTGTGTGTGTGTGGTGATGTAAGCCAATAACTTGAGACCGAAGCGCTCGTCTGCTGTCCTCGTTGGCCCCGTCCCACGACGACGCGGGTGGCCCCCCCTAATCTCCATCAAACTATGTCCCCTAATCTGGATCGATCTACAACAACTAGCGGGACGAAAATTCACAGTAGTAGTAGTAGTAGTGGTAGTAGGAGGAGGGCGTTTTTGAACGGTCCCGCGCCATGTACCGGAACCCAGCGCCGCCGCCGGAAACAGGTTACGCGTGGGTGTGGTGCGCGTTATATCGCACGGTACCGCGCGGGACTTCCCTCGGTAAAAAAATAAAAAAATCTAAAAAGGTGCGAAGTGTGCAATTGTTCAACACGTCTATGTGTCATGTGACTACCAGTTTTGCACGTGCAAGAGCGCAACTCGGCAGTTGCGCTATTTCAAGTGTCCAACTCTCCCCAGTTGCTTACTTGTTGGTATCCAACTCTACAATTGAGCACTTGAAAGTCTTCTACTCGGTTGAACTCTTGCAGCAAGTGCACGAACTGTCAAGTTTGACAATTATTACAGAGGGATCAACTGACGAGCTGATTTCTTGCAAGTGCACAACGGCCGAATTGTGCACTGGCACGCGTTAAACTTGGAGCAGGATGCCTGCAAGTGCTCAGCTGTCACACACTTGGCATGTCAGTGAATCATCGGTACAAAAAAATGGTACAGTGTAAGAGGCGCTCGCTGTGATGGTGCGGCTGGCGCTCCCTCAACCCTACCGCCATCTCTCTCGCACTCGCGGTGGCCGAGGGGGGCCCTTCTCTCTCGCACCTGAGCGGCGTCACCACTGACTGGCCGGCGCCAACAGGTCCTCGACTGCGTTTGAAGTGTCTCACGACGTGCTCGCTCTCTCTCTGCTCCACAGGCCCCGGGTGATGGCGCCTCGCCCCGGACGCGGCCGCCAGCCGACACCGTACGGCGCGCACTCGAGTCCATCTGTTGTGTCTGCCCCCCCGTCCGTCTGCCCAGGTAGGGACACGAATCGAATCAAATTCCTGCTCGATTGTTGCCGCGCGTGATAGAGAGCGATGCTTTTATTAGGATCAATTGTCCGGGTGCAGCGTTTACTGTTATCAGCACATTGCGTGTTCATCCCCCGTATCGGTATCCCCGTACTTCCCTCTTTTTGTTGGTCGTGGCGGTGGCAGCACCTGAAACCCAAATGTTTGTATGTTGTCGCTGAGTTATAGGCGCGTAAAATTTTGGAACCGTTCATCGAGTGCAAGTATGAATTTTCTCAGATTTTTTTCTTTTCTTATTGACTTTATTTGCACTTGGGAAAGGTCACCTCCCCTACAAGTGCACGACATTCGCAGAGTCGGGTTTTCGCTGCAGGACCGCAACACTCGAGAACCGGGTGTAACAGAGTCGACGAGTGTTGTGGGGCTGCGAACTCGTTTGGACCCCTGCTCTGCCAATTCAAATGTGTACATTGCATACTTTAGGTAAATACTGAACACCTGGCATGCAGAATTCAAATTAATCCGTACAAACCATGTATGCCTTTATAGATGTGTACTTACTTGGCCATGTATGAATTTTTAAATACTTTCTGGTGGTGAAAGGAATGGGCACCCGTAACGGGGGCCTTAAAAATGTATGCATCCATTTGCACTGTAAAAGCAGTGGCCGCATTTTTAATGCCACAGAATTGGGATTTTTTTTTCCAATGCCAATTTACCGGCCACTTTTAATGCCAGATTTTGGCCTGCTCCGAGGATAATGCCAGTTTTCTGGCCACTTTTAATGCCAAAAATTGGCCTTCTCCAGTGGGATTGCCAATGTTCGGCATTAAAAGTGGCCGCAAATTGGCGTTTCGTAGGAGGAGGCCATTGGTTTATCAGTGTGAAAACATTCCAAACGAAACACACTTTGCTATCAGTTGATACGCCGTGTACCATTTACAAAATGTGTACATATGGGGATATTTACAATTAGAGAAGTAACAAAGGTATGTATATATATATCAAACACATACCGGGTGTACCCGGGGTATACCGGGGGCGTACCCGGCGCGTACCCGGGGCGCTCCGGCAGGTGCTTCTACCGCGCCGCTTTGCCTGGAGATTTTTATTGTGTATAGTAAATACAGGGTCGCTCTGTTTCAAGACGGGGAAATTTATGTCCTCCCCTGCTGACCCCCGCCTCTCCTTCCAGCAGCGCAGAGCCGAGGAGAGCGCACTGGAAATTCCAGGTGTCTGAAACTCGCTCACTTGTAGGCGTGCGTGAATTTTCTTTCATACACCTCAATAGACGAAATATCGTCGTGATTTTCCGAGGAGTTTCACGTCCCTGAGGGCGGTGCACACTTTCAAGTGCGGAGCCGCGAAACCGCAAGCGACATTCAAACACACTTGCACCGGAAACCCAAGTGTGTAAATGTCGCTCACTTCTAGGTGTGCGACTGCCCATCCATGCACTTGGAGGTCACACTTTTACGCACGCAAGTGTCCAAATGGATATTCGCACACATTGAATTGTACGACTTTTGCACACACATCCAAGTTTACGAGATGCACTTGCGTTTCCAGTGTACGAGAAGAGTGAAAGAAGCACAGAGTATCGTGTAAAAAATCGATGCGACTTTGCTGTATTTTGTCTCAAGGTTGACTTTTTATATTTTTCCGTCGTAGAAACGCCGTTTTGAATTCTTTTTTCCCTCTCCAACCCGTTGTGTGTAGGTAAGGGGGCTGGGCTATCAATGCCGCGCGGCGGGCCGGCGGGCCGCCTAGTATCCGCTTACTGCAGGTAACGGCATGATTAAAAGCGCTGTGTGAAATACCGCCTAGGTGTGCCTCGCCTTGCCACCCGATACGCGTGGATTTAGCATAACAAAGTGTAACACTTCGGGAAATCAATTAGCGAGACAGCTGTTGCTCGATGTTTTCTAAGTTGCGGCGTGTATGGCGCCCGGGAAGCGAGAGAAAAAAAGAGGAGAAATCGTTAAGACCTTGCCTGCGTGTGTGAGAAAGAGAGAAAGACGGGGGGAGGGGGGGGGGAAATAGGAGGTGGACTGGCTAGGGTTAGGTGACCCGCGCGCGCTCACGTACGCTTCATCCACGGGCGTATAGAAGACAAATATGAGACATAAATCTAGCCACACGAGTGTGACAACGGAGAAGAATAGAAGAAACAACACAATCTTGGCAAACGGATGCAGCTGGCGCTGACTTGAGCGCGTGCCAAAACAGCTGTCGTGCTCTCTACAGTCGCGCGCAAAATTTTGCAGCGAGAACAGCCCTCAGCCAACTGGATTGTGGAGAAATGTTTAGAAGAATAATATACGAGAAGGGAAACAACTCTGAATTTTGGTGCACATTTTGTGAATTTTTATTGAATTTTTGTGAATTTTGGCTCGAATTTTACGTCAATATTTTCGATTTTTTGTAAACTTTCCTAAATATCTGTAAACTTTCCTGATTTTTTTTCTAAATTCCTCCGAATTTCTTTGAATTTTCCTAAATTACGAGATGTGCAAAAATTTCGGAATTGTTTTCCCCTCGATAATACATATATTTCGAGGATCGACTTGTACCTCTCACAACATTCCTGACATTTCTTTTCAAAGGCATATAAAAGCGGAAAGAATTAAAAAGAAACTGCAACCATACGGGGAGCGTGTGTTCAATACGTTGGTGGTTGGGCCGGGCGGATGCGGTCATATCTCAGGTGTGTGGCGCGCCTCCCTGCACCAATTATGATTATCGATGTTCGTCTGTCTGGGCGAACGAGAGGGAGCGAAAGAGAAAGGAAGGGGTAAGCTTGAGAGAGAGAGAGAGAGAGAGAGAGAGAGAGAGAGAGAGAGAGAGAGAGAGAGAGAGAGAGAGAGAGAGAGAGATGAAGGGAGTACTGATAATGTGGGGCACGAGAGAGAGAAAGATAGAGAGGGACGGAGGTGTAAATTCGGGTAGGGGATGAACCAAACGGGCCGAGTGTCACTGGATGATGAATATATAGGCGCGAGGTGGGCCCGCCTTAAACACATAATGATAACCCTCCCGCAGTAATAGTAGCACTTGAGGTAATACCAAACACCGGGCCTATCCGCTGCCCTTACCTGGGCGGAGGAGCTTCTGCCACGCCCCGCCACGCCCCGCCACGCCCCTCGCCGGGACCGCTACTGAGGCTGCGCCGCCACGCCCCGCCACGCCCTTGTGTCTCGCCAAAGCCACGCCCAGCCACGCGCGCAAGAAGGGTTATTTGCAGGAACCTCCGCCCTTACGTGTGTTTTTCCAATGGACACATTTGCACCTTCATGTTTCGCTTCCTGGTGAAGCACGAATCTTCTCGTTTCTGTCCCCAACCGGCCAATACCTCTGCTTTCTATTTTTCCCTGTGTTTGAGTTATTGGAATAATTTTTTGGCTCGGCTTGTGCCCGCTTCTCGGCGTTTCGAGCAACACTGTACCGCTCTCGCACTTGTGAATTCGCGCGCATGCAGCGCACTTTGCGCAACCTGAAGATATTCCCGTCGCGGCGTGCGACACATTGCGCGGCGTGCTATGCATCGGAAAATAAAAGGTGCACCACCTTGTTATGCCGGTGAGCTGGTACCCCCGCTCTGCCGGTGATTGCAGTGCTCTTGTGGCTGTTGGCAGCAATGAACTGGTCGCTGTGTGATGAATCGCCGATGGCCGTCTGATGTAGCGGTGCACTGACCCGGCCAACTTCTTCTACCCTCCGGTTGGTCAGCGTCAACGCAAAAAGTACATACATCCGTAATAATAAGAACCGGCCACGTCGGTAAAAATATCACCGGAAAATATATATTTTAAGACAGTTTTCTTTCTTTTCTTTCTTTTTTCCTCTCGTTTTATTAAAAAAATAAATCGTGCAATTGCACGATGACGATTTGTAAAGGCGCGGGTAAATAACGCCGACAGTGTCCCAAAATAACGCCGACAGTGTCCCAAAATAAGGTATACGTGTCGGGCGGGCGAGGTCTTTGCGCTCCCTCTTTTACCGAGGGGGAAAGGAGGGGGGGGGGGGGGCGAGATCATTCATGCAAAATTTGAATAATAATTCTTTTACATTTGGTATTATTGTTTTGATTTTTCTTATAATCTTTCAAGAGAATAATGAAAATTTCTTGAACTTTTCGATATTTTCTCTCCCCATTCCCGACTTTTTTTCATTCGTATTCGGCGTTTTATTTTTTCTCAGTTTTTGGATTTTTCTTTAACTTTTCTTTTCCTTGATTTTATTTTTATTTTTTAATTTTGTTTTTGATTTTTGAAATAATTTTTTTTGGGGGGCCGTAAATTGATTTTTCGAAGTGATTCCGCACCAACCCCCCCCCCCCCCCCACCCCCTCCTCTCGGTTTATACTCTTGCGACCCTTGGAAGAAGCCACACGGTTGGCCTCCCTGAAAATCATATCGGGGCCCTGTGATCGCTGGCCGCCCAGCAGCCGCTTTGGGGAGCAGTGACTTCCGCGCGGCGGCCCCCGGCCAATATTTCACACCGGCATATGCGCCCGCCCGGCCGCTGCTGTCCGTTTCCGAGCGAAGCCTTTGCCTCGCCCCCCGCCCCGCCGCATCAGGGGGATAAGCGTATGGACGGACGAGCTTCGCATGTCTCCCGACTCGGCCAATCAGCTGCGCGCCGCTGACACGTGTTTGTCTCAGACAACAAGTCTTGCGTGAAAACATAACACGGCGTTATTACGAGAAACAGGGCTACCAACCGCCAGAGTTGTCAATTCAACACGCGGCCGGTGGGGAGGAGGGAGACTGGCGGCGGCGGCGCTGGCTGGAGGAGGCTGGCGGGCCTGGTGGTGGATGAGTTGGTATTGGTGCCCCTGCGGGGCGCGGGCCGGCCCGGCCGGGCCTGTCCGTCTGGATCACACGACCCAATGCGCAGGCCTTGTCTGGAAACATGAGCAATATTCTCCGCATCGATAGCTCGCTCCTCGCTGCTGCCGGCGGTGCTGGTGCGGCTGCCGCTGCAGCTGGTGGTGGTGGTGGTACTGGTGCTTCTGCTGGTGCTTCTGTTGCTGGCAGTGCAGTGGTGCTTCTGCTGTTGGCGAAACTGGTGCTGGTGCTTCTGTTGCTGGTAGTGGTGCTGCTCCTGTTAGTGACACTGGTGCTACTGCTGGTGCTTCTGTTGCTGGCAGTGGTGCTTCTGCTGTTGGTGAAACTGGTGCTGGTGCTTCTGTTGCTGGTAGTGGTGCTGCTCCTGTTGGTGATACTGGTGCTTCTGCAGGTGCTTCTGTTGCTGTCAGTGGTGCTTCTGCTGTTGGCGAAATTGGTGCTGGTGCTTCTGTTGCTGGTAGTGGTGCTGCTCCTGTTGGTGATACTGGTGCTTCTGCTGGTGCTTTCGTTGCTGGCAGTGGTGCTTCTGCTGTTGGCGAAACTGGTGCTGGCGCTTCTTTTGCTGGTAGTGGTGCTGCTCCTGTTGGTGATACTGGTGCTTCTGCTGGTGCTTTCGTTGCTGGCAGTGGTGCTTCTGCTGTTGGCGAAACTGGTGCTGGTGCTTCTGTTGCTGGTAGTGGTGCTGCTCCTGCTGGTGACACTGGTGCTTCTGCTGGTGCGTCTGTTTCTGGTAGTGGTGCTGCTGCTGTTGGCAGAAGGTGGTGCTGCTGATGGTGGTGATGGTCGCACGGTGAATTCAAGTCCTGGAATTCGCAGGTTAGCGGAAAACCAGGAGATTGTGTGGAAAAGGTTTCCAGGATAATCCCCCGAAAAAACATAGGGCCTCCTCTGGGAAGTTTAGAGTCAATCCTAGGTTTCCCAGGGGACCTCCTGAAAACCATTATTCTTGAATCTCCTGGTTTCGAACTACTCTGGGAATCCCAGGGCTTGGTTTTCTTGTGCGACCAACATCAGCACCACACCACTACTGTAGCTGCAAGGTTTACTCTAGGAAGCCTAGTGTTAATCCTGGGTTACCCAGCGCACTGTTGGAAAATATCGCGGTAAATGCCTCGAGTACGCACCTTTGTTGCCTAAAAGCCCGGACCGTAATTTTTGACTTCTGTCTGAATCTTCTGGTGCACACCGTAACTTGCAAAAATGTTGGGGAAGATCACTGGAGCGAATTCCATCTACAATGAGGTACAGTCTGTACCGTAAGATTACGTTACGGACGGACCGTACATGAAAACTGCGTTACGGACCGTGGGCACCCCTAAACACCTTACGGTATTTTCAGCCGTTGGGACCCCCTGGAAATCATTTCAAGGCATCTCCTGGTTTCCAAATACTCAGGTAATCCCAGGGCTTGGTTTTAGCGTACGTGGCTATTTTGCTGGTGGCGGTGGTGCTGCTGCGGCATCTGGTGCGGCTGCCGCCGCTTATTCTTTCCTGCTGGTTTTCGTTTTGCACACACCAGGGGCCTGCAACGGTCGGATCGCTCGATCCGAGAGTGAGTGAGAGAGCGCGACATCACCTGTCTCTCTCCCACCATCTCAGCGCTAGATTCGTCTGTCCGCTCGTCGGGTCACTCTCGGACCGGCACAGAAGCTCGCCCCCACCCACTCCCCTCCTCACCTCTCACCCAGCGTCTTGACTGCCGGGTCCACAGGCGATCCGACAATCCGACAAAATTTTGTCGAACGAACGAACGAACCGCATGGGCTTGGCGGTCGAACGAACTCGGATGCGCAGTGCTCAGCGTTGTCGGATCGATTTTGGGAGACTGGTTCGACCGTTGCAGGCCCCTGGCACACACCCTATTCTCCAGCCCTCGCCCTTTTGTTGCCAGAGGTTTGCACTCCTCTTTACGCAATTTTTATCATTCGCGCACAGCTGTAGAAGTATTACGCGCCCGGCTGCGCCGATTAGCGAACAAATAAAAATATTTTAGCAAAGAATAGGATCTGCCTTCCTAATTTTTTTTTTTTTTTTTTTTTTTTTTTTTTTTTACTAATGTCAGATGGAAAAGAAAAATCCTTTGGTCATACATTGCCAATGACAAGTCAAATGTGCTACTGTAAACTGTTCCGAAGTGTTTGTCCTCGTGTGAGTCACCGTATGTGTGCACGTTAGCTAGAGTGTATGTGTGCGTGAGGTGGAGAGAACGAGAGAGCGTGAGTGTGTGAGAGAGAGAGGAGGGGGACGAGATGTGAGAGCCAGGACTCCCGGAGGATGTTGGTTGGGGAGGGTCCGGAGCGGCCGCGTAGACCTCCGGGGAGACATTCCAGCGTCGGTAGCCCCCGGGACGACGGGCCCAGCCCAGCCCAGCGCAGCCAGGCCCCCGATGGGGTCCAGCCGGAGGGACCGACCTCCAAGGGGCCCAGAAAAGCCCGCAGAGCATCCCTTGTATACGGGACTGGGGAGAGGGGGTCGTGAAGGCAGCAGCACGCGGTGTGCTCTGGAATCCCCCCCCCCCCCACACACACACACACATACGCATGCGCGCAGTTGGAATGATGAAGTACACCAAATTACACAGGTCAGGGCTGCTTTTCCGGTCGGTGGACGTTGCGCGCGGCGAGCACGCCAAGCAGTATGCGCGCCCGGCCGGCCCTGCCCGCTGCGCACCCGCACCATTATCGACCTCCATATCGCCGCGCGCAACTTTTATCGCCGATGATGTGGGCTCGCCGCCTCGCAGCAACGTCTCCTTCATCCCATTGTCATCGACACGACGTGCGATCCGAATACAAATGGCATTCCGAGGAGATGATACGCCGGCGAAAAGAGCACCGCACACACCTCTGCCGTCCCTGGTCTGGCGAGGGCAGCCGGCATTGCGTTAGAGCTTCTGTTGACATTTCTGCCCCAGGAAATCGGCCTTCACCCACACGCACATTCCCGACCCCGCCCCCTGTCATACCCTTCTTAATCCGCACTCTCTCTCTCTCTCTCTCTCTCTCTCTCTCTCGTCCCCTCTCTTTCTCTCCCACTACCACTCGTTCTCTGTGTCCCCTATCACAAGTATGGATCGCGCCGGTCTTTTAAGGATGAGGAATTTCCGATAAGTGGCCGAACGCCGCGCGATAAAATATATTTCCCCCACCCCCGTGTGTCGGGTGAAAGCATATATAAGCGACGTTAATGTCGTTCTCCTGCCATTCTGTAAAAAAAAAAGAAAGAAAAAAGCCCGTGAAATATAAAAGGGGGAAATGATTTGGCTCCGCGCCCGGTCGTGGTCTTGGATGGACACTGCTGGTGTGGATTTCAAACCTTTAGCGCGATTGGCGTTTTCTCGTTTATGACCCGAAAGAAGATTCAAAATTTCGCGCGTTCACTGTGGTTGCGTACTTCCTGTTTCTGACAGCAGCAGCGCTGGAGCCGCTGCGGCGCCCGCGGTATGCTTCCTGACGGACTCGTGGGGCGACGGGCGCGCGCCGCGGGGTGCATCCGGGCCGGACGCGTGTTGGAGCGCAGCCGACGGCGGCTTTTGGCGCATTTGACTCTCGCTTGCTCTCTCCTCCTCCCTTAGGCCCAGGCCCCCTCTTCTCTCTCTCTCCCACACTCACTCATACAACACACAATCTCAACCCCCCTCCCCCAACACACACACACACACACACACACACACACACACACACACACACACACACACACACACACAGAGTCACGCGCACAAACACACAGAGCCGATTTTTCTGAATGGTGACGTGCGATTTTACGAGTCCAAGCGGATCTTCCTGCTGCCCCCGGCCGGTGACAATGACCTGGCCGCCGCCTCACTCTGCTCACGGCCCAGTCCATAGTTCGACACACACACACACACACACACACACACACACACAGAGGCAAAATGCCGTCCGTGTGGCGAGGTAAGACGAGGGGGAGGGGGGGATTTTTCATTCAGGTTCACCGCCACTACGCCCCGCCACGACCATCCTGCCACGCCCCGCCACGCCCCACCGCGATACGGAGACGGAGGAAGGGGCGGGGCGGGGCGGCGCGCGGCTCCCTGGTCAAAGTCGTCCGTCTCTTTTTAACCCCCTTCGACGGTCCCCTCCCTCAAACGCAGACACACATACACACGCTCAAGTCACGGAAACCTCCCCCTTTTGACTAACGCTGGCCGTCGTCTATTGTCAAAAGAATCATATATGGCCAGTCACTAGTTGACCCTTTATTTTTCTCTCGTTTGTCATGTTTTATTTTGTTTCTTTTTCCTCACACGAGGTATTGTGGTCAGGCTGAATGACCCAACTTGGGTTTTCCGCCCTATCGAAATATCTAGTAAGAATAATACTAGCCCAGATTTTTTTTATTTTCTCTTTCTTTTGGCTACTCTCCCCCCCCCCTCTCTCTCTCTCTCTCTCTCTCTCTCTCTCTCTCTCTCTCTCTCTCTCTCTCTCTCTCTCTCTCTCTCTCTCACATCTGTACTGCCGTCTGAAATTAGAGCGGGGCGTGCCACCGTGCGAATTCCCGAAGCCTGCGCGCAATTTTATGACGCGTTGAAGGCTTTGGCAGCAACTCTGCTGGGATTAGTTGCGCTGTGTGTGTGTGTGTGCGTGTGTGTGCGCGCGCGCGCGTGCAGTGCAGTGCAGTTCTGCTGCGACCGGCCACCGCCCACTTGCAGCACATGGGAGTCCATAAAAATGCTTTCAAAATCAAGACGACCAACACAACTGATCTACAAGGCGGAGTCCCATAGCGCCGCTTTTATGATAATCAGGCCACTGTACATACTGCTCCGGGACTGATGGTGCGTGTGTGTGCGTCGCTACGACCACTTTGCGGCTGCTGTCTGCTGCCTCAAGGTGACGCTGCACAACGCAGCAGAAGGCCAAGAAATTTGTAGCAGACCGACCTCTTCTGACCAAATGTTTTTGCCAGAACAAGGAATTGGAGATGGCCAGCTGAACGAAATATATCGATAAAAGATATTGATATTCCGAAAAACTGTGGATATTGCAGAAGATCGATACTTTTCCCTATCCTTTCCCTAAGGAGCTGCTTGAGATCGATATGTTGGGTGATGGGTATCGATAGTGCAAAATATCGATACTGCATCGGCCATACAAGGAACATCGCATCTGTGGTTCAGAGCTCGTAGAGATTACTAGAAGCGGAGAGGTGTGCTTCTTTTTCTGTCATGCAGACTAAGTGTCCTCCACGAAAAAAGAAGAAAAGGAAATCATTCGCCAAACTGCCTGCGAGTCGTCCCAAGAACAAAGATGCATGCACCGTGTGGACACCGTGACATTAGCTCCGGGGACGCATTTATTCGCCACGCCGCTCTGAATATCAATGAATGAATGAATGGATGGATGTGGCCCGGAGAAGAATGAATGGGAGGAGCAGCGCCCGGGTTGACCGGCCAAAAGCTTTACTTTTCCGGGGCTCTACTCATTCCTCCGGGGGCAGCGAATCTCTCGCATTGTAGCGGGCTGTGACTATGGCTGGCGGGTCGTAGCAGCGCAGCTCAGTCAGATGCGGTAGGGCTCCCTCCGCCCCTCCCCCCCTCCCCACCTCCTCCAGCTTGACTCCTCCCCTACCCCCACCCGCCATTTGACCGCTCACCGGATGTCGAGAGCGACGCTTCGCATCCACACTGCTGCCTTCCTCCTCCTCTCCCTCAGGCCGCAACGGAGACGAACAGTAGTGAGCAGAGAAAAGTTCCCGCCCGCTTTTCAAATAAGACATTCGCGCTAACTTTGGGGTTAGCGCGGAATAAGAAGTCAAATACGGCACAAGTCAGAGAGGTAATGAGTTTACTTTGTTTTTATTACTCTGGAGTTACTTCCACCTGGACTCACCTGCTGCTGCCCACCTCAGACCCGCGCCTCCACGGTGGGTGGGTGTTTGTGGGTTGGCGGTCCCCCCATTGTGGAGAGTCCGGGGAAGAGGGACCCTTTTGTGTTTGCTCGCTCGGGCCCGGTGCCGTCTAACTTACAGTGTCGGGCCGTCGAGATACGAGGAGTTTGGGCCGATCTCGTAATTATTGAATACGACGTGATTCCTGTAAGGGTCCCTCCGGGCTTCTCGGGCCGGTGTCGCAACCCTGCGCTACCAGGCGTACACGCTCAAAAATAATAAAAAAATAAAAAAAATTGGGGCCCATGTCTTTTTGACTCTTATTCTCAATCAAGTAGTGTGCGTGATTAAAGAAATTGAACGATTCTCAGCGGTGGTCATTCTCTGAATAATCCGCCCGGGCCCTCCCCTCTCTTACGGTCAAGTGTTTGAACAGCCAACGCGGCCGCCGCGCTGCGGGCCTGCTGAGTCACTACCGTCACTGCAGACTGCTCATCAGGGCAGACTGTCTGCACCCCTTCACTGGGGAGTGTCCGTAAGCGGTCAATCATGTCACTGAATAGGTGCGAGCGGCAAGGGTAGTGACCGTGGAACATAAATGTTAAAATGTGTTGATCTCGGGGAGAAAGGGATATTTTTTTTTATCTTCTCGATCCCAAACACGACTGTAAATTGTTGAAAAATTCAAACTGAAATCAGTCTGCAATAATTATTGTCGAACCGATGGGTCACCATCTCACCTCAGCAGTATCGTACGGAGTATTATGGTATTCTGCGGTATTATGGCACATATTATGGGACATTGTGAAGTATTATGAAGGTATTATGGATCTCCTGTACGGAGTATCATGCGAGTTGGCGACTCCTCGTGTCTAACAGTTCATTGTCAAACCAAGTGTGCAACCCTTCAACCCTTGTAATTAAGTGTGCAACTCCGTGTTTAATCACGTGAAAGTGTGCAACTCAGCAGCCGTTCAATTGCAACTGCTCAACACTGCACGGCTGTGCTTCTGTAAGCGTTCACGGCAATTGTGCACTTGCAGGCATTGAACTGCACCGCACAACGCTTACCCTGTTGAACACTTTAGAGTGTATGACTGTCGAGCTGAACACTTGCCATTGCTGAGCTGTGGGCAGAACATTTGCACATTTTAAGCTGGAAGTGTTGCACACTTAGAGGTGTTTAGCAGTTGCACACTTTTGACTTCACAATGCAGACAATAGATGTTATCCGCAGCAGCTCAAATATAAAATAAGGATACGTCGTGAAGAAAAAAAAAAATCTCTGCTGGAAATACTTAGGGAACAACAAGCATGAAAAACTGACTAGCGGTTTCCGCGGCGGTGGCGCCTGTGTCGTTTGTTTTCAGACGGCTGGCGGCGGCGCCTCGGCGCTTCGGACCGGCTGCTGCTGCTGCTGCAGCGGCCTCGCGTCGACCGATTGAATTTCTCGTCCTGTACACCAGAGAGGACTTCAAAGGGACTCCTGTATCGCATGACATCTCAGCCCGCTAGAACATGGCCAACCTAACCTCAGCTGATTCGAGGAGGCAGCACGGCGGCAGCACGGCGGCGGTGGCTTGTAGCTGGCGGACAGGGCGCTGCAACCGCGTGTGCCTCCCGGACAGACGGCATATGCACTGGCCGTACAGGGGGAAAAAAATGGCGAATTTCCACAATTCAGCATTATTATTATTGTATTTAATATTACTCCGTCTGGGGCCATACAAAACAATCGACATACCTTTCCCAGCGAGATGGCAACTCCGTCGCCTTAAAAAAAAGAAAGAAATTTAATTTCCTCCCCGAAGCCAACGAAACGTTAACTCAACAGTCAGAACTCAAACATTCAAATATGATCAGTTGAACAATAAATGTCAACATTGAACCTCTACATCCGTGTCAAGTGTCAACATGGCTGCATTATCTAATCAGAGCAATCGAAGTGCACTTGACGTAATTAAAATTGTGAAGGCTTCATCATCGCTTTTTTTTTGTTTTGTTTTGTTTCGTGGACGGGATGGTTTTATTGAATGCTGTTCCGAGTAAACTTGTATAAGAGTCCCCCAGTTTTCTGCTCGTTCAGGTTGGCCTTGTTCTGCTCATTCACTCATGCACACCGATTAATTTCGTCGCGTTTTCCGCCGCCCTTATATGTACCTGGAATTTCGTGACCCCATATGGAGGGCCGAATGACTCACCGCACGCGCAAAGGACATTTCTTCACAAATGATGTCAAGCCCCCCCCCTCCCCCCCCCCCTCCCCGAGTCTCTCCGCCCCCTCGACGACCTCCACACACTGCTACTCTGCTGAGGTCCGCCGGGCTGACCTGGGCGTAACTCATATTTTTTTTTGGAAGGTATACATAAAACAAATTTATGTCTCACTCAGGCTCATTACCATAAACTCAGCCCCGCGCGCGAGTGCGGTTTTCGGCCTGAAAGCCAACTGGCGTGTCTTCTATTATTGTTATTATATGATTATTGTATGGGTGCCGACCGCGGCCTTCGCGGCTGTCGCCCACTTTACAGGTAGGATATCCAACCTTTAAAAGGCACTAACGCACCAAATGCAATTACAGTTTATTTTCTTTTTTCAAAATATTTCCTTCTTATGTCATTAAATTGAATCTACAGACTTATTTTCGTCATTTACGCAAACTTCCGCTTTAAACGAGCCTATATGTGATAGGGTCCTTTTCAAAAACGGCATAAACTTTACATTTATTTGGAACTTTTTGACTTAAATGCTTTGCATTTGCTGACCGCTTATCAGAACCCTATCTCATGTTGGCTCGTTTGATGCGGAATTTTGCGAGGAATGCAATGTTATATCTTACAATAATTGCTTTGCTTAAAAAAAAAAAGTCTTAAAAAAATGGACACTTTAGCACCCCTAAACCGGATATAGCACCCGTGGAAAGGGAGGACATTGTTTTTCCAATGTTTTCTGGGGCGGGATCTGTGACTCGCCGTGGACACGATTAGAGCCACGAGAGGTCCTCACGCCGAAGGGCTGATGCAGCCCTACAATACAACACCGGCTACCAAGAGGACCTGATTTACATCCCCTTTGGACCGGTCCCTCCCGCGCCGGCTGCTGAGTCGATACCTCGAACTCGATAGTCTCGATATGGGAGCTCATCGGCCGGCGGGAGCAGATGCCTTGGCTATCGCCGCTGCCCCACGGGCCGCCACCGCCGCCGGTCAAACCGTGAAGCGTCAGAGGATGTTTCGGATCAAGGTGCGAGGGGTCGAGGGAAGGAAGGGGGGCAGAGGGGGACCTGCCCGGGCCTGCGTGTTTTAAAAAGTCACCCCGCGGGGGGTCCGGAGCTATCGTCCCTTTGTATCGGGGCGACTGGAAAAGCGACCTTCTCGCCTACTCTGAAGGTAGCTGCACCCCTCTCCCCCTCCCCCCTCTCTACCTGTTATTGGGATAGGCTGCTGGTGCTTCATAGGGACTCGGCCCCTGCAGCTTGTCAACGTTGTGGGGCCCGAAATGCTGCTGCTGCTTCATCGAAAAGTGCCTGCGCCGGATGGTATCGCTAGACCATAATGGCAAAGCGATGTCCCCTTGGGGGGACTTGGCAGAAACCCTTTGCGAATAACAGCAAGGATAAAAAAAAAGAAAGAAAGCGGATGATTGTGAAATGAGCTACGGTGATGCCCCATCCATACCTTATGTGATAATAAGCCTGATTGTAATTACCTTCTTAAAATAATTGGATCCGACTTGATGGATACTCTAGCGCCCATAGAACGACCTGCCGCCGCCGGCGGAACGTTGCAGCCGCACCGGGTCACTGGAAAAACAAAAAAGCGATGTCCTCCCTTGCCAAAGGTGTTTAACCCGTTTAAGGAGTGCTAAAACACACACACACACACACACACACACACACACACACACATATATATATATATATATATATATATATATATATATATATATATATATATATATATATATATATATATATAAGCAAACCAACCACATTTTTCAATACATGACCGCATTCCTCACGAAATTTCCCATCCAACGAACCTACAAGTGACAGAGTTCTGCTGATAAGCGGTCAGCAAATGAAAATTAAGTAAAAAAAGTACCAAAAAAAATTCAATTAATTTATGGTATTTCTGAGAAGAACCCCAACACTCGTTTGACACGGACTTTGACGCAGATTACAAAAAAAATACGATTTCACGAAATCCTGGTAGGCACGAAGTTCGTTCATGTTTTTGTTTCACAAAATACTTCGGTGGATGATGTTTATGTAGAAATTTAATTGAAAATTTCTAGCCTTATGAATCATGTTATTGAATTTTCGTTATCTCAGAGTCACTAATACAGCGAGTCACATGCCAAATTTTAGATTTCTAGCTCAAACGATTTAGAAGTTAGTCTAGTCTTTCAGTAAAAATTGTCCGATCAGCTTGATTTTTGAACTGTAGGCTCGTTGTGCAATGGGCATTCGAACATTGCTTTAACATTTTTATTCTAACGTGTCGTTCGAAATTTTATTTTTTGAACTACCGTCCATGAGTTGAATCAACAGCCCCCCCTCCCCCCCTTTCCACCCAGCTACGGTTCTCCTCCCGTGCGCGCCGGGCAGGGCAGAGGGGCCGCGCGGGCCGAGGCCGAGGGGCCGAGCGGCCGAGCACCCAGCGACAATGCCGATTCGGCTTGGCTCGCCATCGGAACTGGCACTATTCGCAGTCGGCTGGAGGAGGCGTCGCCGCCTTATAGACAGAACGAGGGGCGTTTGAGGTGGGAGTGCCCAGACCTCCCTTCTATAGTTCTAGGCTGGGACCTCCACTCAACAAAAGAAGGCTGGGGGAGGCGCCGCCGCCTCAAACAGAACGGAGAGCTTTTGAGATGGGAGTGCCCAGTCCTATCCCTTTCGTGGTTCTAGGCTGGGCTGGGACAACAAAAGAAGGCCGGTGGCTCGGTGGCTCGGCGGCTCGCTCACGCGTCCTCCTCGCGACTTAACTCGCGCCCACTACCGAGAGATGGCGCCACTAGCGCACGAAGCGAATTTAACTATTTATTTTACCCGAACGAAATGTTATACAGCCGAAATGACTGTGAAAACAGGAGTTTCAGACCCACGGAAATCGTTTCCCAAAGAAGTTCAATGGATTCGTAAAATTATTCACGTAAATGTACACCATTTCAAGAATTCTGCTCACGAGATTAAAGTCAAATTTCCCAAACAGTTTTCTGCAGGTGCAAAACCACTGTAAACGCATTCAGTTCGCCATGTCAACGTTCCGATAACTTTACACAATGATTTAAAGTCGCGAGGTGGGACCCTCAGCCCCCGGCCGTGGCGGCCATGGTTGAAAGAGGGCCGGCGGGGCCGGCGACACGGCGCCTCACGCGTCCGCCTGAAACCAACCTAGAATATATTTGGCAAGTTTTTAATTTCGTGACGATCTTAAGTTATGTTGCAGTTCTTTAGCACACAGGTATGGGAGGCACTACACATTCACAAGGAACGCAGAGGCAGACTTGGTGAGAGCCAGCCCCCCAGCGGGCCAGCTGTCAACAACCCGCCTTGACAACCACTAAATCGAACCACCAGCCAAGAATTAAAGGGTCCTAGTTTCACATTTGCCACACACTTACCATTAAATGAAATAGACAATTAAAATATTAGGTCAAAACTCTCTGTGAGAGCCCAAATCGTGAATTTTATCCGCCTCACATTTCCAACACAAACATGGCGCCGAGCGGGCCAGCTATAAACAACGCCGCCTTGGTGTCCACTCAAACCAACTCAAAATATATTTTGCTAGTTTTAGATTTAGTAACAACGTAAAATGATGTTGCAGGCCTTTAGCAAAGAACTGTGGAAGCATCCACGCAATATTACGGAACACAAGAGTAGACTAATTTGTATCTTTTAATGAAAACATGAGCTGAGGATTCACTCTGAGGTTGGCGGTATTGTCACAAGCCCCGCCCAAGGCCAAATTACAGTCCCAGCCAACAATCAGGAGCCACGGCGGCCAGCTAGTGGTCACGTTTGAAAGTCTCCTGGTGGTGAACCCTTTAACATGGCGTGAATCTGCAACGATTCTGACGTGACCACTCCTTGCGTTGACACTTTTGGATATCGAGGTACAAAGCAACAGGCGACCGTTTTCATTGGCTGGATTTTCGCGCGAAATAATGTTATTGGTCAGAGCCGACTCGGCTCCATGACGAGTCGAGTATTACCATAGAAACAAAGATTTTAAATCAAAATTTCTCAAAATTGGCCGCTAACTTTGGCCTGGCATTTCAGCAGTGAAATAAGGGAATTAAGTTGTACCTCTCTGCCAAGTCTTATCGAAATCGTATAGAAAAATCTGGATTTAGGTAAGGGGCCACACTGATAAAATAATCGGATCCTGAGACGAAACCATAAGGCTACTTCGTGCCTAATAAGTCTAATATTCAATTTTATTTCATAGGAGGACAATATTTTTATTTTTATGAAAAACTCGAATGGATTTGGAACTTTGTTGGATGTCCTACCTACCGGTGCTGACTTATCGCGAGGCGGATGCATGCGCATCCATACCGCCTGGTCGTTCAGCAGCTGTGGACCCAGCGGAAACTGGATACGGAACGGGACCCTTTTCGAAATGGTCGCCGCGGTCCGTCCCTGTCGCGAGGAGCTCGGCGGGAGATAGTGTAGCCTGAATCCTGGAGGGCCATCATCATCTCGCTGGACTTCTTCTTCTTCGCGAGCGCGACGGCTTCTCCACGACGAGGAGGATGCGCGACGCGGCCGGAGGACGACGACCGCGCGCGCGCGCGTCACCCGGATGACACTCGAAACTTGAGCCACGCACTATAAGCCTTTGAAATAAGCGCTTGATCCTAAGATAAGATTTATTGTTTTCTCTCGCAGTTTATGGCAGATATAATTTTTGAGTCGGTCGCTCGGCCGGACGGCGGCGGCTCGGCTCGCGCCCATCTGGATCCTGGTGGTGACCAACGCCGGCAGCCTGGCGCCGAGCTAGGTCTAATGATTACCCTGTTAGACAAAAAAAAAAAAAAATGCTAACGAACCCAATAAATTACGCGACACTAAACCTATAACGAGTGTGATTTCCGACACCTGTGGGTTTATTTACGAGTCCGTTATTTTGCAGAGTAGTGTCTCCGCAGTGCGAGCGCCTGGGCCGTGTGGCTTCGTAGTTGGCTCCGCGTTGCTGTCCCTGCTGCAGTTGGTTACTTTGGCCATCTCACTACTCAACTTGTTCAAGATTCGCACTCTCTCTCTCACACACACGTGCCCGTGTGTACAGACAGGAAATAGGCATCGTAGGTAAACACACACACACACACACACACATACTCACAGTCCCAGATGTGCCGCGAGTGTGTTCGTGTGCGGTGCGTAGGGCCGGGCACATCATTTGACAGAGATAAATTGAATTAGTGAAAAGATGTCGGGGTGCGGGTATAGGGCCCCGCGCCGTCCGGGCCACATGTCCGCGCGCGCAGGCGGCCCCACACTACTACTTCTGCCCCGTTCTCCTCGCTCCCTCTCTCTCTCTCTCTATTTCTTGTAGTCACATCTCGCAGCCTATGCCCTGACTCATATTCCGCGCAGTTTCTTCTTTCCCCTTGTCTGAGAGAAAGATGCAGAGATGAATCGCTGTTTCGGAGACAGCCTCCGAAATGGGGATCAGTCATACAAAATGTGGACTATTTTTTATTTTTATTTTATTACTTCAGATTTTTTTTTAATGTTTTGATTCTCGTCTTGGTTTTTCTCCCCAGTTTTGAAATGTCTTTTTTTTTTTGGGGGGGGGGGGGGAATATGATTTTTAGCCGCCCCTTCCCTCCCCCTCGACGGCCTCTCTTCTTTAGTAGAGGTTAGGTCGAGGGGAAAACAACTCTGACTTTTAGTGTACAAATTTTGTGAATTTTTCTGAATTTTTATTGAGTTTTTGTGAAATGTTGCTTGCATTTAACTTAATTTTTATTTGCGTTTTCCTGATTGTCTCTGAATTTTTATTTTTATTTATTTCTAAATTTTCCTAAATTTCTCTGAATTTTCCTTATCTTTTCCCCCTGAATTTTGAGGTGTACAGAAATTTCCGAGTTGTTTCGCCGCTATAGGTGCGGTCTTTCCCGGTCAGCACTGCTGTCGCGCTACGGCGTGCGTGGGAAATGCGACGACACGGGGACTCTGCGCGTCGCGGCTGACCTCTGGCCCCCTTCTTCTACCCCGTCTCTCCGCTCTGTCGCTACTCTGTCCCCTCCATACATGCTCTGCCCGCCGCGCAGGCAAATGTACATAGAAACCGCGCCGGGTGTGTTGAGTAGGCGGAAACAGGCGCCATGACAGTTTCTCATACTGTCAGACCCCGCAGACACCCGCCGCGGGAGGGGCATTGCCCTGTAATTTGCCCGCTGCGCTTTGGCACTATCGTCAGGTCATCCTGCGAAGGTCCGGGTTTTCCTAGGCAAAGGCGCGCGAATCGTCGATTCGATGTTAAGTCGAGGTCGATATTTTGAGTTGATACATGAGCGAGTCAACATGAATTTGGACTCCAAATCAACGCTGGTAAAACAAGGGTAGGATATCCAATCTTTAACAGGCACTAAATCTCTTACGACATTACAGTTTATGTTTTTTCGAAACATTTTTTTTCCTTATAGAATTACACTGAATTTGAACACTTATTTTCGTAATCTATGCGAAATTTCCTCTTCAGACGAACCTACATGTGACGGCGTTCTGTTAAAAAATGGCAGAAATTATATGAATTTTTTGCACTTTTGTATTTGCTTTTCATTTACTGACGGCTCGTCAGAACCCTATCACCTGTGCGTTCGTTTGAAGCAGAATTTTGAGGGAAATGCGATAGTATATCCTTAAATGTCATTGGTTTGCTCTTAAAGAAAATATTTTGAAAAAAAAATAAAATGAAAATATACACTTTAGCCGCCCTAAAACGGGTTTAGCACATCTGGAAAGGTTACGAAATTATTCTATGAGGTCTAAATTTTATATCAATGAAATCTCGGAGTTAACGATTTTCGAATCGACACCGTATTTTTAGCTGGGATCTGACGTAACAATGAGAATTTTTTTTAAAAAAATTCTATTCAACAGCCCTTTCAACTTATGACACTCCTTCGTTGGTGTCTCGCCTCTTCGCGAGATGAACCGTTTCCCCCGATACGGGTACGCTTCGTAGCCCACTTCCTCGGACGGCGCGGGCACTACTTAGCGGTACCCGATTCGGCGGCGCCCCGCGCCCGGGCCGGCCGGGGCCCCGGGCCCGTCTGATTGATGGCGGGGCCGATGGGGGCGTGGCGAGGCGTGGCGCGCCGGCGCTGACCGGGTCGGCGAAGTGTAGCCTCGCGACGGGCGCCGCGCCGTCCGACGGGGCTGCGTCCGCAGCAGGGCCGGCGGCGTTCATATCCGCGGGGCCAGCAGCGGGGCCGCGTTTATCCGAACGCCCTCCTCGCGCCGTTCGGATCGGTCGGACAGGGCCGTGTCCAACGCGGGCCGCGTGCGAAACGCGTGCAGGCCGGCCACCGCCACCGCGGACGCCACCCCTAGCGTGAGCTCGCATCGTGCACGCGCGCGGCCGCGGCCCCGCCCCGCCCCGCCCCGCCCCGCCCCGCCCCGCCCCGGGGCCGCGGACCGGAGCGTGTGCCCTCACTGACCGGCACCACCACCGGCACTTTGCATGTGTTGCTGTTAGCGGGAGTCTCCCATCTCATTCCCTAACTGCTTGAGCAGCGAGAGAGAGAGAGAGAGAGAGAGAGAGAGAGAGAGAGAGAGAGAGAAAGAGAGAGAGAGAGAGAGAGAGAGAGAGAGAGAGAGAGAGATGGTACAGTACACGCTGGGTTATTGGACGGCCGATACTTTTCCACCAGCAATGGCCTCCTGGGCGCGTCCCGCTGCATTCCCGTCGTCGGCGTGCTGCCTGCCGCCGGCGCCTGTCTAGTTTTCCGCAGGAAAGTCTTCACTGTGAAACCAAGTGAGCAACTGCTAAACACTTGTACGTACGTGTGCACAAAGTGTGTGAGGATTATTCATTCGTACACCTGGACACTCGAACGTATGAATTTTCCCAGGATATTCACACGTTACACGTTTGAGTATCTAAAGTGTACGATTGAAACCTCACACACCTACACATGTGCGCCCTTCACATACTTGGAGTGCGAGTGTTTAACTCGCTATTTTTACCTGTACGTGTTTGTTTACTCGACAGTTTTACGCTTGGAAGTGTTCATCAAGGAAAGTGCTGCAAGCGCACAGCTGCCGTGTCGAACACTAACAATTGCACAGCCGTGGAGTTGCGAGCAGTTACAATCGCACTGCTGTTAAGTTGAACACTTTCACGTGACAAACATGGAGCTGCACACTTGGTTTAACAGTGTTGCCGCACTGCTGCTCGTAATCCTGGAATCGCTTACTTCACCTGCAACCCTTTCTGCTCGTACAGTGATGGGAGAACAAATGTTTGATATCCTAACCGCTACTGTGGAAACCTAAGTGTGGGGATGTCGGACACTTCTAGGCGTTCGAATGCCCATTCGTGCACTTGGAGGCCAAAGTGTGTGAATTCTCAAAGAAAATTCACTCTTTTAAGCCCTAAGTGTTCAAATGGGCATTCGCACATATCCAAGTATACAACATTCGCACACTTGCGTTTCCAGTGCAACCTTTCGCTTGGCTCTCGTGTGCATAGCAGCGTCGCCGGTGACGCCTTTCACTTTCCGTATCGATCACCTGCCGACGCTGCAGGTTAGCCAACTCCTCCCATGCCGACGCCCCTTTTTGGCGCTTCCGCAGACAAATTAATGTTGGCTCCCCTGATGGATTGGCGTCATTTGTTTGCAGCCCGCCGCTGAGTCAGCTCGGGTCCGCTTCACCAATTCGCTAGCCGGTCCCCAGCTGAGTTGCACGTCAACGACCGTCAACTGGGCGGTCTTTTTTATGAATGGGATTGAAAATATCTAAATTGCAGCTGAAGTCCTATACCCCCCTCCCAGGATGGATATAAAAAATATTCTAGGAATGCACCTCTAGACAACAAATGGAGAGGAAACTGAGGCAATTGCTGGGTGACTTTGTTGAAAAATGTGCAGCGTTACGTTCAAGGTTTACTCCCCCTAAAATTCATTCTCAAGTGGCCGTGTCCGCACAGCAGAGCAAGGTAATTCCCGCATGCCGCTCCTCTCTTCTCTCTCCCCCTTTTTCTCCTAAATTCTTATTCATCTCTCGGGTCGCCTCCTCTTCCTCCTCTCCTTCCCTCTTTTTGCGTTACTTCGCGTTTTATAGAGCAACTTCCCCGCCCGGGTCCAGTCGGTTGTCAACGTATTTACGTTAAGTTCAGGCTGGTCCCGGCCTCGCCAAGGGTTTTCTTTTTATTTCATTATGAACACCCGCAGGAGAACGGGAGGGAAGTACAGAAGTAAACGAAGAGAGAGAGAGAGAGAGAGAGAGAGAGAGAGAGAGAGAGAGAGAGAGAGAGAGAGAGAGAGAGAATCACGTATGTATTATCAGTTCAATTTTTTACGACACCTTTCATTCTGAAACTGCGTTTCCCTCATTTCTTCATGTTTTTTTTTTCTTTTTTCTTTTTCTTTTTCTTTTTTGGAGATCCGAATATATTATAATATTTGTGTCATGTATTTCACAAAGTCCAATGAGTGAAATCACTGAACACGATTTATCTTTACGCCGCCTAGAGAGGGTGGGGTGAAATGAAATTTTGTAAACGCATCGGGGCGGCTGCAGACGCCTCCGCTGCGCTGCCGAGCGGCCCCCGGGTACAATACTGACCATTAGAGCTACTCATCAATATTTCTCCGAGTGTCCCCGCACAATGCTATTTCCCCCAGTTTTGATGAGGTATTGTGTTACTGTCGCATTGATACCGGCCCGCTCCCCCTGGCGCGGTGTCTGCGCTCTGTTTGTGTGGTGCATCAAAAGTAAAACTGAAAACAAAATAAATGAAATCAACTCTCGGAAGAGTGTTTGTTTTCTCGTACAGCCCCATGATGTACTTTTCAAAGTTGCCGTCAGTGCCTGCTGCTACGGCGTGCGGCGATGAAACTCGCAAAAGTTACGAAATTCGCCCTGACGTAAGCTCATAACCCTTTAACTTTTACCGCAGGTCACCTCTTTATGAGTGTGTTATAACATTTGGGCAGATATCCGCCGTAAATAACCTTGTCGAGCGCGCGGCAATCAAGGGAAATGGGATATAAATGCAAAAGATCCTATCCTTATTCCACGTTCTCTCTTTTCTTATCTTCAGGTTGACAACGACGCCGCCACCGCCGCCGCAACAATCATCGAAATGAGGAACGTCGTACGGATTCCTAGCCGCGGCTCTACACGGTGAGTTAGGGCGCGGGATGAACGGTTATGGAAGTGGGAAGTATCGATACGCCGGGTCCCGGCTCACCCCCCGCCGAGGGAACTTTTGTTGTCGACTTGTAAGTTTATGTATCAGACATCGGACGCGCCGCCGGCCGCTCTGCTCTGCTCATCCTCCGAGTAAATTAAATTCGGACGGAAAGCGGCGCGCGCGGCAACGAGGGCAGAAACTACTCGAAAATTTTGTGCTCAAATTTTTGTGAATTTTCATGAATTTTTTTTTGTAAATTTCTGCGAATTTTCGTGAATTTTTGTGAATTTTTGCTGATTTTTTTTTGTGAATTTTTGCTAGAAGTTTAACGAAATTCTCATAATTTTTTTAAATTTTTCTGATGTTTTCTGAATTTTTTTTTTCGAAATTACGAGGTGTACAAAAATTCCAGAATGGTTTTCCCCCTCGCGCCCGGCAATGAAGGAGCGCGTCCCGTGCGTCTTCCAGGTGGAAATTTCTCTTGTCACGCGTCTACCTGACTTTGAGATGGGCTAATAACGTGCAACCTGCAGAGAAGAGAGAGAGAGAGTGAGAGAGAGACAGGGGCGGGTTCACGAACTTTGACCCCCCTTGCGTACGAGTTTGTTGGTGGAGGCTACTTCCCGTTTGCTACCGCACCGTCTCCTATTTGACGGTTTGGTCGGGCGCGCGGTCCGGCTGGCGCTGACCGGGCCGCCATAACCTCACCACGTCACCACTCACTCCACTATTGCCGCTAACGATGATTAATGAATATGAGGTGGACGCGAGGAGACGAGGCGAGTCGGGACGGGACAGGCAGCCGGGGGCCGGGCCGGGCCGGGCCGAAGTGGAGCCGAAGCCGAGCCGAGCAGGTGAGCCGCACTCATCGTATTGTCAATCGGGGACGGAGACGTGTCCGCCCTGCTGCACTGTGTGTGTGTGTGTGTGTGTGTGTGTGTGTGTGTGTGTGTGTGCGCGTGCGTGTGTGTGTGTGTGTGTGTGCGTCCGTCCGTCCGTGCGTGCGCCGTTTGATTGCACGATCGGATTCGCATTCGCACTGCAGAGCAGACGAAACGCTACCCCCGTCGTCGTTACTAAGCGTTTCTACTTTCATCAAAGTTTCGCCCGCTCTGCTATCACCCTTTTGACCATTTTGAAAATTCCCAATTTTTATATTTTTCTAAAACCGTGCATTTTTTCCAACCATAATTATTTTATTTTTGAGAAACAATAATGCCTTTAAAATGTGTAGCAACTCATATTTCAGGTATGGGTTATGAGGAGAGTCCTCTCCATCTTAGACCATATTCTCTCCATACCGCTCTCTTTTTCTCGGTACGGTATGGTTGTCTCCTTCTCGCCTCTCTCTCCCTCTCTCTCTCTTTCTCTCTCTCTCTCTCCCTCTCTCTCTAGCTCGCGCAGTGAAAGTGATGCCGTGGGGGAGGAAGGAGGCTGAGTCATAACACTGGCGCCCAATAACCCCAGGGCTCACCTTGTCTACGGGACAGCGTCGCTGCACTTTGTGTGTGTGTGTGTGTGTGTGTGTGTGTGTGTGTGTGTGTGTGTGTGTGTGTGTGGCGCGCATGCGTGCGGTTGGGCACCGGCAAGCATACAGGGTGATCCTGCCCAAAGTAGTGAGACCTGCAATTATCTGTCAGAGCTCCGTGCTCGGTCGCGAGGGTTTGCCCCCGGTGCCCCCTCCCCCCTCCCCTCCCCCACTGCTCGGGGGCTTTTCCGTCTGCTCCACCCGCCGTATACTTATCGGGAAATGATTTGTCGAATCGGAAAGCGCACGCGCACTGCAGCGGTGGCGGCGGCGGCGGCCGGCCGTCTGATTCCGAAGGAGATCGCCCCCGCGCGCCTCCGTCCTTGTCGCACGCATGGGGCCCGGCCACCCCCGACATAGGGCGCCGCCACAGGTTCGACAAGGACGGCGGCACGAGAGCGGTCTTCTGAATCAGACTGCTGCTTGCCGCTGAGGAGGCGCCACCGCTGCGCCTCGACCGCCCCACCTCCCGGAGCCGTCGGGAAGGTCTTGCCGCCCCGAGGGGGAAACAATTCTGAATTTTAGAGTACACATTCTGTGATTTTTTTTTATTTTTTTTTTGAGTTTTTGTGATTTTTCACTTCTTGAATTTTACCTAAATTTTTGTGAATTTTCACTTCTTGAATTTTACCTAAATTTGTGTGAATTTTTCTAAACTTTTCTGTATTCCCCTGAATTTTTCATGAATTTGCCTACATTTTTCATACGTTTTCCTGAACTTCGTTCAAATTTTCCAAATTTTCTAAACTGTAACGACGTGTACACAAAGTCCCGATTTGTTTCCCCCCTCGTGTCGCCCTCGTCCTACGGGAGCCGGTGCAGGTGGCGCGCGCGCGCGCGCTGGTGTCAGCTGCATCTGCAGAGGCCTCACCCCGCGCCAGCCGGGTGCAGGCAGATGGTGCCGCCAGCCAGCACCGCGCCGCGCCGCACCGCGCACATGAATATTGAGGAGCTATATGAGTCACGAACGCGTTGCGGCCGGCCCCGGTATGCTCCGGGGGTCCGGGGGCATTCTCTCTGCCCGGCCCCGGGCTTATTAGAGACCCCGGAGCCCGGAGCCACGCCGGAGCCGCGCCGGAGCTGCGTGTGGCATGCTAGCCATGACAGAATCTCATTGGCCACCCCCCGGCCCACGGCGGCGGTGGTGGTGGAGGGGTACCTGGTACCCGTATGGTTCCACCACACGTCTCGTTGGGGCCCATCACCGCGCGTGTGTGTGTGTGTGTGTGCGAGAGAGAGCGAGGGACAGCGAGTAGTGGCAGCAGAACACGTTATTGGCACGTTCCGAGCGCACTATTGGCAGATAGCGGCTACGGCCATCATCACCCCAACGACGAATGATAAACGGCCTGCTCCCAGTAACCTAACACAAGCAGAGAAATTAAGAGACACGTAAGAAGGGGAAGTAGAATTACAAAAGCATCGACGAAAAGACCAATATGGACAGGCTGCGGAAAATGCATTGAGAAAGGAAGTACTCGTGCAGAGAGCAGCACCTCAGTAAAAACACGCGCATGTCCGTTGGAGTCGTCATTTTCCAGGCTGACGGATTGACGGTGTTTGGTCGATCGTCGGCCGTTTTTGTTTTGACAGCCGTCTGATTCCGAAGACCGCTCTCGCGCCCCCGTCCTTGTCGCACTCGTGGAGCCCCGCCATCCCCAACATAGGCCACCGTCACAGGTGCGACAAGGACGGAGGCACGGGGCATCAGCAGGATTGCTTCCATCATCACGGCCGTTCACTCTCCCTCTCGCCCGTGTCAGTGCGGGCACTCGTCCGCTACGATAAATCGTCAACGCTCGTCAACTTTTGTGAGAAATAAACACTAGGTAATGAGAATGAAGATATAATAACCGTGTGTGAGGTGAGAGACGCCCGGTGGGAGAGAAGAGAGAGGTGGGGGGTGGGGGAGGGGTGATGGGCGACCTCCAACCTGCCATATACCGTACCGTACTAGGGCAAGTGGGGGCGCCCTGCCGTCCAATACCTCCTAGGGACCACGGAGGAGGACAGGGTACTGGAGAGGCGTTTGTCGGTGGCGCGCCCCTCTACTTGATGGCACAGAGAGCGTATCCTTTTACCTAAAAACGAACGGATTGCAGATTTCTAATCCTCAAGGTCCATAGATGGACGGTATATAGTTCAAATAATCAAATACGAAGAAATACGAAGAAAAGTGATGTACCGCACTCTACGACCGGACCTAGAGAGAGGCTCCAAGTGCCTGCAACTATGACATGCAGTGGTAAAACAAATGTGTAGTTTTATACGTCATTGGTGTTCAGTTCCAAAATGTTCAAAAACTATACACCAGATGATGGTGTTTACACTGCAAACCCTGGAATCCAATTTCTCACCCAAAATAGGAGAGGACACTTTTCCATGCTAAATTGGAGTGAGAATTTTTAACCTCACTCTTTTCGAGCGAGATATTTTTTAGCCTCGCTCTATTTTAGTAAGGATTTTTTTAACCTCACTTAATTTGAGCATGAATTCTCACTTAATTTGGGCGAGGTCTCAAAATTCTTTCTCATAAAGGGCGAGGAAAAAAATTCTTACTCTCCAGAGAGTAATAAAATTACCCTCAAATTATCACTCGTGAAGGGGCGAGAATTATGACTCCTAGATTTTCAGTGTAGTAGAACTTCTTGAACGTCAATTGATTTCTAGTTGGAACTTATCACCAATTGATGTAAAGAACTAAAAATTTGTTTTACCAGCAGTGTATGTATGTATGTATGTGATAAGGCGATTTTTCCTTCCGGGTTGCAGGAATTGTGTTCTTGTAGTGCCCTCGACGTACGAGTTGAAATTTTTAAACTTCTTCATCAATCCGTATGCTTTATAAGCAACCGTGAAAGAATCGCTCTCGCTCGCTCCTCCTCGGTCACCGAGTGTGGCCCGCTGCCTCTCCACCAGCCATTCTCCATATGCGTAGGGACGCAGCGCGTCGGCCGGGCGGCCGGGTACCGACGCTAACGCCCTTCACAGGCTTGCTTAACCTCCATAGCGACTGAATAGGGTGCCCGCGCAGGTACCGGCCCAAGAAAAATAATAAAGCCGTGCGGCCGTGGGGGTATTCGAACCCGGACGGCCGCCGCCGCTGCGGCTCAGCGTGTTTGCACAGCGCCGAGTCGTAATGATGACTGGAAAGCAGGCGGTGATTTTTAAAGCAAACATCCGAGAGTGCGTACGCACTCGGCCGCGGTCAGTGTTGCCACAGTTCATTGTCACGTCCATATGCGGCGGAAACTATGACTTGTCGTTCCGTGTCACGGACCCTTGTTTAACGTTTTGTTTTGTTTCCAAGAACCCGGGCGGCGCCACAACCCCTTTTTTACCAACACTTTTGTTTCCTCGTAACTTGATTTGTACAGGGACACGGGTTACTGTTTGACTAGGATGACGGATTAACTCCATACGCCTTCCGGAAATCTGTTCCAACCTTATCGCATCCTGGTGACTGATAGCGCTATTTGACTAACAAGGTGTGCAAACATGTCGGCTCGGGTCCGGAGGGTGGGTTAGGCGACTGCAGCTTTCCCTTCCCCAGGAGTATTTCCAATACTCACTGATCTTTTCCCTATTCTTCTTGTTCTGCATCATCACATCTTCTTCAACTAACCCTTTTTTCTTCTTTTTTTTTCTTCTTAAATTTGCGTTTAGCTTTTATTAATCCTGAAGAAGCCGTTTGATACGGCAGTGGGGCCCACAGCACTTTGGTATTGACCGCAAATAAATTTCTATTTCCATTTATTTCATTATTCCTCTCCTCTTCTCTCTTCGTCCTCACCTCCATCTTCATCCTCCTGCTCTTGTTCCATCTCGCCATTGTGTTTCGAAACCAGCCGCTGAAATATCTATCTGCGGCGGGAGAAGTAACGTCGGCACCGATCCTTCATGCTCTTACCGCCCCCACACTGAAAGGCTTTGTGCCCTGTCGGCCTACGTAACAGCACCTTTTGCCCCCTTCCCCCTCTCTCTCTCTCTCCCCTGTCCCCCCCCCCTCTCTCTCTCTCTCTCTCTCTCTCTCTCTCTCTCTCTCTCTCTCTCTCTCTCTCTGTCCCCTCTCTTATAACGAGACATGGCTATCATAACACGGTGGCGCGGCCCGCCGGGACCCAGCATCTCCATAACAAAACGCCCATCGCAAATGGACCATTGTAAGTCACACCCGGCCGGCTCGAGCGGCCCACAAAAAGAGAAGCGGCCGCCGGCATGCGAAAGAGCGGCGCTCGAGCGAGCGAGCGAGCGAGAGAGAGAGAGAGAGAGAGAGAGAGAGAGAGAGGGCGAGAGCGACCTGTGTGGGGCCGTGTGGGGCCATGTGCGGGGCTCTGTGGGGCCCAGAGCGTATCGATACATCGAATCGGAGCAGACACATCGGCTGTAACATCGATAGCGCTAGTAGGTGTTTGTGCCGTGGGAACTGGACACGACTTGCCGACTCAATCAGCGGCAATGAAACTGGACCTGCCGCTGCTCTGGAGCAAGTGCGCTGCTGCAGTGCACCCTGCTCCGCTCGCCGACGCAAGTGTAGGACTGTCACTCGTTTGCTCTCACACTTACTGAAGGATTGCGACAAAGTTAACAAACTCAAGTGTGCGAATGTCGTACTCATGGATGTGTCGAATACCCATTCGTACACTTGCACTCAGAAAACCGTTTAGTCCAGGGAACCAAATTCAAATCCGACGAAATTTTAGTTCCCTGTACGATATTTTGTCAAAAAATTTAGTCAAGTTAATTTGATTTTGATTGATACGACCATATTTAGTTAAAAAATGGGGGTATTAAATTTTAGTCGGTTTCAGGAACTAAATTTTGTTTCTTGCGACCCTGTATTGGTTTTATCAACTAAGTAGTTCTCTGGGTGTGAGGGCGGAAAGGTGTGAATTTTCCTTGGAAATTCACACACCTAGACCTCCAAGTGCACGAACACCTAGAATAAGTGGGTTTCCAGTGCACACTTGTTAGTGCGGTGGCATGACTCTTGGCACACTTGCAATCACAACAATTCATTTTTAGCAAACGTACGAACTGACTTTAAATTCACCTGTAAGTATGTAGGAAAAACCAATCATGTTCAAGTATAAGCAGCATTGGTACCCTTGGAGATGGGTATATCTTTCAAGGAAAAGAACCTTTCCGCTCTACCCCCCTCCCCCTCTACTTCCATCCATCCATCCATCTCTCTCTCCCTCTCTCTCTCTCTCTCCCCTTCTCTCTCTCTCTCTCTCCCCCCTTCTCTCTCTCTCTCTCTCTCTCTCTCTCTCTCTCTCTCTCTCTCCCTCCCTCTCTCGCTCTCTCTCTCTTACCCTTCTTTTGTCGGTAACTGGTGGCTTTTAGGCTCAACCTTAAAAATGCATGTCGAAATAAAACGTCGTCTCTGGACGGAAATAGCTGCCTTTCAATCTCGTGCGGGGAAGGTCACATATCAAACGGCTGCAGGCCCCTCCCGCGCCAACGCACAATCGCAGTGAAAGCAGCTGTAAAAAAAATAGGAAAAAGAAAAGAAAAAGAGATACCAGGAAAAAGGCTACTCGGCCTTATGGAAATGTATAAAAGTAGATACGTAAAGGTGGACCCGAAAACTATGACGGCCGAGTGAAGGGAGGGGATCAAATCCGACTCATTCAGAATAGTAATGAAGTGCGGGGCTCCGGGCCGGCGCGGCGGCGTGGGCCGGCCAGCCAGACCGGCCAGCCAGCCCGCCGGACGTCAAGGCGCGCTGCATTACCCGAGGTCTTCACATTTTTCCCGCCTGCCTGCCGGCTTGGAAATCATCATCGGGGATATTTACTTCTGATTAAAAAGACTCGTCGTGTTCCAGAAAACTGACGCGAGCGCGCGTGGTGTTCCCACACCAAACACGGTTCCGCCGCGCGCAGCGCATGGGTCGCCGTCGTGGTTTACAGCTTTTCGAGGAACCGGAGACGGCGCGGCCGGGCGGGGGCCTTACTCACATCATGGGCTCTGGTGGGTGCCAGCAGCAGCCGACTGATTCAGAACGTATCGCCCTCGTATGTCCGTCCTTGTCGCACCTGTGGCGGTGTCGGGGGCGGCGGCCAGGCCCCCACATGAGTGCGACAAGGACGGAGGCGCGAGAGCGTGATGTTCGGAACCAGAAGGGCGAGCGAGGGTGATAGGGTCTCTCTCTCCCCCGGGTACACATCCTCCACGGTGCCTTATGGGAGCGCCGCGAGCACATCACCCGCCTGACATACGACTTCATCGGCCGGCGCAGCCGTGTGAGATGCAGCGAGCTGCAGCTCTGCCCTCCTGAGCTGAGGAGAGAGTGACCCCTTGACAATCGGGGAGATGGGTGTATGGAGAGCCGTAACCCAGGCGCGCGGAAACAATTCGGTATTTCGGTGTACTGGTTAGTGAATTTTTCTGATTTCTAATGTAGACTCCACCCCCCCCCCCTCCCCTCAAAAAAAAGGAAAAAGAAATCCTGATAGTTCAGAAGTTTTTGTGACTCCACAATCTTTTTTTCGGAATTTTTCAGAGTGACGTATTGTACAAAAAAAATCATAGCTTTTGGCAGCATCATATGAGATGGATGTTGCGCGTTGAAATTTATTTCCCGATGAAAAATAGTTAGCTCACGCTACCTGTCTTGATAATTACCTAGCTCCGCTACCCACCCAGCCCCCTCTTTTTTTGACATTTCATTTGTAAAAATTCTACCGTTCTGTAGAGGGCTCACCACCATTGTCAACTGAAACGAAGAAACTCCAGGATTTAAAATGCCTCACTGGAGAACGAGAAAAATTTTGGGTGAATGCGGTGGCGACCCCTTTCGGAATTAATAAATTACCAGCGTGATCGTTTTGTGTCCCCTTAGCAGCAGTTTGCCTACCATTCCCCTCACGTATCCTTTTGGTCCTACCGGCGAGGCCGGAGTGATAAGGGTGTGGTCAGAATGTGGGAGGAGGAAGGGGAGGGAGAAGGAGGAGGAGAAAGGGGAGGAGAATGAGGAGGAGGAGGAGGAGGAGGAGGGTCAGGAGGTGGAGCAGCGGGGCGTTAGGGTCGAGGGATCCCATACCTCGCCATACGCCAATCTAGCGTCCTCTTAAATTAACACCTGTTGGCTTCACCTCCCACGTTCGAAAAGCAGGCCCAGTTTATTTTCCTAGCATTCCAGCTGACCTGCTTACAACCACCCAGGCAAAAGACGCATTCATTTTATTTTTGTAACGTTTTCCGTTTGGGACCGTTAAAATAAGAAGGGGTGGTGAGTATTTTGTGATAACTTTTCACACTGAATAAAACGGAAGCACATTTTCTTGACTGAGAGTACTACCAGGGAGGGAGTCGGTTCGAAAATCATTAAAAAAATATTTTAAAAATCTAAAAGAAAGATACCGTAAAATCCCCAAAATCGAGATTCAATGAAGAAAAGTTGTAAAAAAAAAAACAAGGGAAAAGATCCAAACTAAGCAAAAAGTGACAGAAATTTCCCTTGAAAAATCAAGAGAAAAATCAAAACAAAATTAGAAGTCTAAAAGAAACATTGTACACTTTTTGTCATTTGAGTGATGTCCCCCTCGAGCACCACCAACCACCACGATCGGTGCGACTTTTTTCGTCACCGCGCGGTGAATTCCCACCTCCTCACCCTCGCTCTACGCCTCTCTATTTATTTCAATCTGGTCTGTCCTGCTGCAAGGAATTTCCAGTTGCAGCAGCGCATCGGCTGGTCCAGCCAGCCAGCCAGCAGGCAGACGGGCTGGGCGGGGCCGTGGCAGGCCGGTAGGCCGTGGCGCGGGCAGGGCCGGGCCCCCCGCACGGGCGCTTGAATGCACACACAAACACGCGTTTGAGATATGAATATGTAAGGTGTGGGAAGGAGGAGAGGCCCGCAGAGCCAGCCAGGCCTGCCAGCCAGGCCAGGCGATCCGCTGCCGGGGCCGGGGCCGGGGCCGGGGTCCGCACTGGCACACCACTAGCAAACGCTCAGTGCAATCCCATCACATCGCAGCCTGGCCCGGCGGCCCGGCTCGGCTCGGCCCATTTGACGTCGCACCGCTGCCTGGCCCCGGCTGCGCTCGGCCGTCGCCCGGCTCGGCTCGAACCTATATGTTCTGGCGAGGCGCCGCCGGGACGCGCGACGCTCTGCGCGCGTACTCTGTGCGCCGCAGCGCAAAAGAATTGTCCGGATAAATCGCCTCTGAATAGCAAAGGTGTTAAAATGTCAGTGCTTTTTAGGGCTTTTACCGGCTTTTCGAGGGCATTTATACCGCCCTTGAAATTCCCGATGTCCCACCTCCTGTTTAGTAAGTAGAGTTCCACTTATCATCCCTAAAAATCAGTCAAAATGCCAGAAAAATAAATTTTAAAGTCAAGATTTAATTTTTAAAAATTTCGAAAACAACGAAAGTAGAATTATACATTTCTGTAAAGCGTATGCTCTCCGACAAAATTTTCTTGGTACATCCTCCCAGTACTTTTCAAACTCTTCACACACTTGGACTTTCAGTTAGAGATGTGTTCATGCCCTGCGAGTCCTCTACCTCCGTTCCTGCTTTGGGGTATAAATACCCCACCGGAGGTTTCACTCGGGGCGGCGGGGAGGGTGTAAACGCGGTTTATATATATCTATAAATAATACGATTTTTACGCGGCCATTTCTCAAACGCATTGTGCACCAATGTGGTCGCGCTGCGCGATGTTATGAAAAGGAAGCGGCGAGCTATCGGGCCGCAGCCATCGCAGTGACATTTCGCAGCACTTCATATTTTTCACCAGCGGACCTTATCCTCTATCTAGCAGTAAAAGAGCACGAGGAGCGCTTTGCGTTATGCGTCTCCCGTCTGCCGCGCAGTTAGGAAAGGTAATCATAGATGGACGTTCCTAAAGTTACTACTCTTGCTCGGAAAACTTTGTCTGGTTCGGAAACATCTCTCAAGTTTTTGTACAGTGGTGACTCAAAAATATTCTCGGAAACATCTAAAACGTTCCTAAAGTTACTACTCTTGCAAATGGAAAATTCAGAAACATTTCAGGAAATTAAAAGAAGTTAAAGAAAATATGCAGCTATTCTTCTTCTAAAAAAAAAATCGAAACAGGTCCTTAGAATTTTGTAGCATTTTTTGTCCGTTTTGTGTTTATTGAAAGCTTTTACCTGATTTTATTTTTATTGATTGTGGCTTCTGCGGGAGGTCGATCGTGCAGCCTCCTTGTGCCTTATGACTTGCGACAACCAGTTTTGCGGGGAATTGCATTGAACTGCAGCGAATTGCATTCAATTGGTTCTAAAAGCGATGCATGCAGCTCGATTGCCCAGCGAGCCGGCCGCGCGGTGTGTGGAACCATTAGACCGGCGTTTAATGTTGCTGAGTGATTTCCAAGAACGCCCGCAGCCTTGGGTATTCCGCGAAACCCTCAACGGGCTGTAAAGTGATGTCATAAGGCCCAATGCTAACGACATGACACATATACGAGCGCGTTTTAAAACTAGAGTTTTAGAGATGCACGGGCAAAGTCTTCTGCCCGCAGACGCGGCGCGGAGGAGTCGTTTCAAAAGCAAGAGTGGCTGCACTGCCTGATTGGAAACAGTTGCCTGCCATTGCCTCGCCTGACGTAACAGGCTCGCTACGCACCAGGTACAGGGGACGACGACGCTGCGTTGTATTCCTCTGCGGGCCCAGATAATCACGACCCACACGGAACTCCGACTTTTTTAGGAATGACCTAACATGATAAATGCTGCTAAAAAGTGGGTGTCTTCGTGGGTGGGTCGCGCGGTGGCCGGTGGCTGGTGGAGGGGTCGGGGGAGGTCGGGGGTGGGGGGAGGGGGGGCTGACAAGGTGGCACCGTGTAATACGAAGCAGATAAACCAGGGGGCACGCTCGATGCCGGCCGCTGATAAGCCGATGTCCTGACGGATGTCCACCGGAGCACCGCGTCAATCCCGCGCGCCCGCAGCGGTTCAAATCTATAATGCCGCCGTCCCTGTTTCTCTCGTTGCTTTTTTTTTTTGTCGACGTTTTGTTTTATTTTTAACGTGCGCAGGTGGTGCGTGCGCGCGCGCTCGATGCGAGTGATAGGCTGACCTCACCCGATGCCGAGACATATGTCCGGGGCGGGGCGCGCGCGGGGGGGGGGGGCAAGAACAGACTGGGGCCAAGATGACCCTCGACAACCCCTGGTTGACGGACGACGAGCATGTCCTTGAGTTTGGTCTTCATTTCATGTCCATCCTAGTTCAATCGTAACGCTCCAAGCGTTATGTACGGACTTTTCAAAAGCGTAAAGTCTTATGAAAGAAAAATCGTACAGTTCATAATTGATTTTTATGAACAGATTGTTCATAGATATGAACAAATTGCTGGTAATTTGTTCATACCTGCGAAATAAAAATAAATGCAAGCTGAGTGCGCTCAAAAAAAGAAATGTCATAAATTCGAATAACAAAAATGTTCATAAGGATCTAGTGCAAGTTTTCTATATTCGGATTGTGACTCTTCAGTCACAAATAATTTAAAGGGACTTTTATAATTATCACGTCGGAGCGGGTTTCATTTGCATTTTAAAGGGATAGTAGTGCTCACGAGGCCCCCGCGTGAGTCGAAGTGAGTGCGCATCACGTACGACTGCTTGAGCGCCCCCCGTCGGACCCCCGCGGCCCAGAGGGATAGGGGGCAATCTATCCTGCGTGCGGCGCGCATGCGCGCAACAAAACCAAAGACAAACCCTACAAGAAGCCCCCAAAGAGAAATTTTGGTGGAAGGAACGTGGATTCCACGTAGAACTGTCACGTGGATTCCACGTTGACAGATGACGTGATTTCCACGTTGAAATGACTCTTCGCTCCACGTCGAATTTTCGTCGATTTAACGTGCTCACACCACGTACCACATCCTCTAAGAATAGTGTAATGATGTGATTATAAAACGTTTTCATTCTTCCTCTTTCCCCCGGGTGTCTTTTACTCAACAATCCAACTCATAGCTTTTTTTTTTCTTTACCTTACCTGGACTTGAACCCAGGGGCTTCGGGTTGGAAGTCTCGCACTATATCCGTTAGCCTATGGCGCGGCTGATGAGGACGGAGTGTCAGCAACCGATCCCACTGTAAGGGTCACCTCACACAGCTCCTTGGCATGGTCTTACCGATTTGTGGGCTAAAAACGACCAAATTCGATTTCCTTTTGTTTGCGACTAATCGTAAATAATATTTTATTAGGACATGACAGTTTTCAGACGTCTACAAAAAAATAAAGGTCTGACTGAATTCTGAACGTTCAACTATGAACTTCGTACAGTGGACTCCACGTGGATCCCACGTTATTTCCACAAAGTCTAAAACTTGAAAAAAATGCATAAATCGCCCTTTCTCCAATGAATCAGGAACAGGAAAGTCGCTAGCACAGACATCAAGGGGCGATCAGTCAGTAGTCGAAAAATGGTGGATCCGTCCACGGTGGAGTAAAACACGTTGATTCCACGTTATTTCAACGTATTCCCATTAACGTGATAACCAAATCATAGAGCGTATTTCATCTCATGAATCATGGAAAAGTATGGAGGAAAGTTGACAACACAGAAATTCCATTCTGAAATAGTAAAGTAGTTGAAATATGGTGGACCAGTCCACGGTGGTAAAAATAACGTACATTCAACATTTTTTCAACGGGATGTTGCAAACTCAGCTTCCAAGCAGTTGTTTCACTAGTTATTATGTTCAGGCATGCTAGGTGCACCCCAGTTTCTTGCAAACATAAAGTTATGATGATATTTTATAATCCGGAAACCAGTTGAATTTTGGTGGATTCATCCACGTCCACGATAGATCCACGCATCCACGTGGAATCCACGTTGAATCCACGTCACGCTTCTCTTTGGGGCGCCAGGCCTGCTTTTCATTTAAACCCTTACCGTTCTCGTCGAATAGGTGAAACATTTTCGTTCATACCGGCCGTGATTAATTTCGGGAGCAATATTTATCCAGCGAGCAGTGCAACAAAACTAAAGACAAACCATCTTGGTCTTTTTAGGATTTTATTTTTTTTTATTTTTTAAAAACACTTTTACTGTGCTGGTCGAAGGCACCTCAGTCGAAATGGTTCCCACTGTCCGCTCAAATAGTTTTCGTAATCCATTTTTCTTTCCTTTTCCTTCTTTTTCTTTTTTTTTTCGGGGGTGGGGGGGGGGGGTTACACTGGCAAAACAAATGTATAGTTCTATGCGTCACCTGAAGGAATGGCTCCTAGTGTATGATACTTATACACTATGTCATGCGTATTTCTACCTAAACATTAGCTGATGTATAGTTTTTTAACATTTTGCAAGTGTACAGCTGACTTGGTTTAGCATCGTATACCTATGTTTTGACATGTGAAACTTCATCCAAATGCATACTTCTACACATCACGAAATACATTTACGAAATTTACAGATGTTAGGCATGTTGTGATGCATCATGGTTCCTCTTTACACCATATCATGCATAGAAGTGCAAAGTAAAGACCATCGAAAAACTATACATTGGTTTCACCAGTGTAATGTTTGTCCCCCCTGACGATTGTCATTATTTACAGTTAACGGGTCCTTATTCTCAGGACCTGGGTCACCGTCATGATCGATACTCGAGATTCAATCGACGCATCGACGGATGTCACCTGATGCGGCTTACAAGAGAAATCAGTGTCCGAGGAGGGGACGGTCGGGCGGGCACCGCGGCGGCGGGCTGCGCCTCATGGGAGCCCCAGGGCCCCCAACCCTTCCAAAATTATAGCAAGGAACTCCGCGTGACAACTCTGCGGCTCGACGACATTCTCTTCGCGCAAATCTGCTGTCATTTCATGTTTTACGAAAGGGAAACAATTTTCCTTTTTTTTACACCTCACAGTTCAGAAAACGTCATAAAAATGCAGAAAAGTTCAGAGAAGTGCGGAAAAATTTCACAGCAATTCAGATTATATTTGGAAAATTTAGAAAAAGTCGCATTAAGCTACAACAAGTAGTGAGGGAAATAATTCACAAAAATCTACAAAAAGTAGCAGAAATTTATGCCAACATTACCTTTAATTCCACTAAAATTGAGAAAAAATCACTTATTGTAAGAAATTGTCACTAAACTTCTGAAAAATTCACTAAACTTAAGAAAATTACAAAAGTTCACCAAATACGCCCACTAAAATTCAGAGTTGTTTCCCTTTCGATATTTTACTATAGCCGCTGTACAAGAATTGTGCAACTTGGTCCTCTTCTTCCGCGTCCGGTTTGAATGGACCCCGAAGACTCGCGCGCGCCGCGCCTTCGAGTAAGAAAAATACACGGTGCGCCTAGCAGTGCGGGTGCTGCGCCGCGCCCCGGAGATCCTAATCAGCCTCGTCCCTCTGCTGCTGTCTCCAATGGTCGCCTTCATTTTTCAAACTTCCCGCTCCGAGCAGGTCCGCCCGGCCCGGCCCCGCGCCGGTCCGGTCCCCGGTCCCAGTCTCAGGCCCGAGGGTGACATCCTTCATATCGATGTGGACCTTCTCCTATAGGGTGCGACAGGACGAGAACGACCAACCTCGCCTCAGACCGTACAGTCAGTAGGAAAAGCACCGGAGGAGCTCTGGAGGTGGCCGTGGCCACACATATGCATGCAGGGGTCTGTTTCCCGACACGCCTCGCCACTCCTCCCTCGCATCAGGGGGCGGGGCGGGGCGGCTGCCCCCTCAGCTTCCCCCCTAGTACACTGTTAGAGAAAGTGTTTAAACTTTTCACATTTAGACGTGTGCAATTGTCGTTTAAACACTTGCAGGTGTGCAGCTCTGTTTTGTGCACTTGCAAGGGGGCAAATCGATAGTTGTGCACTTGCAAGTGTTTAAATGGCGATTGCACACTTTGAAGTGTTAAAGGTTTTAACACTTAATTTAACAGTTACCGATACATTTTTTTGCAATATCGCTCGTAGCAGATTAAGAGTGGCAAATTTGAATTGCTCTTGTCATAACAAGCTTATTCGCTTGTTTCCCTTTATCAGTCCTGCGGTATTTATTGTTTCTGAACGGATGGTCGTAGAAACACGGTTCAAAATTCCACTTGCCTGTTTCTGTCACTTCCTCAGTTAAATTTCAGTTTAAAAACAAGTGCTACTCTTAAAATGACAGTTTTTGAAATTTTTGTAAAACAAAATTTAAAGGGACTGTGGCCTTGTTCTCTCAAGTCAAGTCAAGGTGGTGTCGGGTGACACCTCCCTGCTTCGACCCATGTTCCGGCCACGCCTACCCCAACATGTTGACGAGCGCTCGGGCAGACCTCGCTTTTGACTCTTGGGTTGAGTGTACGTCAAAAGTTTTGCTCTCTGGCGCACGATCTGCATATACGTTTTACATGTGTTTTCCTCGCCTTTTGGAGAAAAATTTCCACGAAGACTGTACGGTCTGAGGCGAGGTTGGTCGTTCTCGTCCTGTCGCACCCTATAGTCGAGCGCGCCGGGGCGCCCCGACACAAAGGCACACCGCGGCATGTTCCACGACATGACTCCCGAGAGGGAAGACACCTACGGCGCGCGCGCTGCAGGGTAGGCCTGGACGGTTATGAAAAGTAATCGCAATCGACGAATAGAGAGAATCGAAAAGAAAAGTAGATTCGAATTTGGGCATTGGGAAGTCATAAGGAAAAATACAAAGGATGAAAAAAATCACATTCAGAAAATTTTACACATACCATTAAAAAAAAAACAACAACAACAACAACAACAACAACAACAACAACAACAACACCTCGAAGATGGGAAACTGAATAATTTTAAGAATATGGAGTTCAGGATAATCGAAAAACAGGCGCAAATCAAATCGAAAATCGAAATGTATATCGTTTACGACAGGATAGAGGGGTTAGTAGGGCCTCGCCTCGATCATATAATTACGACTTTATAAGATACAGTCAAATGCCCTAATTTCGGACGAATTTAGCGATTTTTCCTTTCTTACGTGTAGGCATGATAACATATCAAAAATCTGTTGCGATTGGAAATACTATGGCTCCGGACACGTCGGACGACACCCATGCCGAATTTCTATCTAAATGTGTGTAGCTACAGCAGCCTTCGAGAGAGTGTCCGAAATTAGGGACGAAATTGCCCTAACTTCGGACACGTGCTCTAAATGGCTAGTTTCGTTGTAGAATGAAATTTTATGAAAACGTTTTTCGTTGCAAATTTAATTTTAAATAATTTTGTTTTTATGGTCTGCAACGATATCTGTACTAGTTTAGGCTCTATAGCCGTCTATAGCCCTACAAAGTTAACAACTTCAGCACACTATTTCTCCTAAACTAGCAGAGATATCGTTGGAAACTATAAAACAAATCTTGTTTAAAATTAAATTTGCAACAAAAAACATTTTCATAAAATTTCTGTAGGACACACTCTAAAAATCTCCATGTATTTAGCCCATAAGAAAAAGTGTCCGAAATTGTAGCACTTTCAAAAATCGTCCCGTACCAAAAAACGGTTTGACTTACAAAATACGTTTTTACGTAGTTCTGTAGCCAAAATACCATACATTCATTCGTCAAAGGACCACCCATGGGGCAGCACACACCTACATGAGCCCCGGTTTTTGGGGGAGCTTATTTCACAACAGCAATTTTGTTCTATATGCTTTTTTTAACTTTAAATTCCTGTGTGCTGTAAAACTTTAAAGGTACTTCAACCGACTTGACGAAATATGGTACTCTATTCTGCAAACTCTGCGATGCCGTTTCCGGATTTTGAATATCTCAAAAGGTGACCGAGATAGGTTGAAATAAGCACTTCTCTGCAAATTGTCCGAAATTAGGGCACAAGTCCGAAATTAGGGCATTTGACTGTAAATTGATTTTTGGTAAGGGTCATCGAATTCACCTCGTCACTAAAATCGTCGAATCTAGTTTTCGATCGATCGAAAAATTGCTCGCAGACCTACCGCTGCGTGTCTTAGCTCTTACATGGCAGTGCAGGTACTGTCCCGCCGGCCCACCACGGGACTTCAACAAGGCCCTGCTGCAGGCTGGCTGATCCTGTCGCATTCCACTCTCGCCAATAGTTTTGCTTTCACTCGCGGGCAGCAGCGGCCCGCTGCTACTACCGCCTCCGCGGCGGCGGCCGCCTGACCACCCCGCCCCGCCCCGCCCCGCCCCGCCCCGCCCCGCCCCGCCCCGCTCGAGCGAGCAGACGGACAGCGCCGGCGCGGCGCGGCGTGGCGCGAGGCTGCACAACAGAACAGCGCGTCTGTCTGCTGGTCTGCCCGGGCTGGACCGGCCCAACCCGGCCGCGTCCTGACCTACAAAAGTGACAAGGCAGGACAGCACTTTCCACCAAATCCTGTCGCTCGGGCTCGCTCGCGCAATTCGCGATGCATTAAACATGCTGACTGGAAATAATTCTACAACACGTTCCGTACGTGCCGCTGCAGCCGCCGCCGCTGCAGCAGCAGCAGCAACAACAGCGGCGTCCACGCAACACCCCCGGCACGGACACGAAGTACTATGAGTTGTATGGCTCTCCCTCTCCCTCTCTCGCTCTCTCTCTCTCGCTCTCTCTCTCTTTCTCTCTCTCTCTCTCTCTCTCTCCCCTTCTCTTTCTCCCTTTTCTCCACGCCTCTCCTCTCTCCCCCCTTTTCTTTGAGCAGAGTCTTTCTGGGGCACAGGTATCAAAGAAAGAAAGTTCTGCCCAAACTTTCAATCTATAAATTTTCATTTCCACTTTATATTTTTCATATTTTCTTCGCTAGAATTATATTGGTCTGAGAAGAAAGAAGTCATAAATGGCTGGGCCCGTTGCAGGGATTTTTTTTCTTTTTTTTTAGGCATGAATTCAATTTAAATTTAAACCATTTTTCCTCTTACGCTTTTCAGAATAGTAACTAATCGTCTAAAGCAGCATTTATTCCGCCATTTTATCCATAGCGGGTCGATCGAATGCGCTGAAATTTCATATTGGCGAACAGACGGATGGTCTCAAGGTTTTGGCAAGTTTGGTGTAGTTTTCTGGAAGATTTATAGGGCTTCGCACTGCCTGTAATTTCCATTAAATTTGCAATAGGTACAAAACAAAAATTCATCCTTCTTAATTTAACGTGAAGACCGTTCTCTCAGCTAGCAACAGCGTTCGCGGCGACGGCTTGCGAGCACTAGGGGTAAACAACTCAGAAATTTTTGTTCACCTCGTAGTACAGAATTGCGAAATTTACAAAAAATAGGAAAAAATCAGAAAAATGATAAAAATTATGTTCAATTTATTATGATTTCTTTCTTTTTAAAACAAAAAAAATCAACAAAAATTCACAAAATTTCCCGAAAATCCACAAAACTTCAAAGAAATGCGTACGACAAAATTTAGAATTGTTTTCTCCTCGCGCGAACACCACCGCCACCGTCGGGCGTTCACCGACTTTTCCGCGCGGAGCTTCAACTTGAGATCCCAATAACTTGCTCTGGCATTCAATAGCAGAGCAGGCGAGCCCCGCCCCGCTCCGCCCCGCCCCGCCTGGCCATTACTCCTCACAGGCCAATAAAGACATTGGCGCTGTTATCTCTGGCTGGCGGTTTTCCAGAGGCGCACACCAAGCTCAACGCGCAGGCGCACGCCCTCCCGCTCCGCGGGGGACAGCATGCGAGCGCTTATCAAGATGTGCGCATTCAATGAGACTATTGTCTCTCTCACTCTGTCTCTCTCTCTCGCTCTCCATTGGCTCTGGCCGGAAGAGGACCCCCGCTGTGCAGTGCCCCTGCGGGGAAGGGGCCGTGTGATACCTCGACGTATATCGAGTCACAATACGATATCACCTTGATATCGCGTAGGGGTTCGATATTGCCCCCAAAATCCCCGCGCCTCTTCGATGTACGAGGAGTCGAAGCGCATATAGGAGGCGCAGTAGCCGGCGATAGCTCGCGTTAACGATCGCTGCCCTTGACATCATCTGTTATAGTAACTCGCATCGCAATAATATTCAAACTAGGAAATCGCTCAGTCCCCCCCCCCAGCTCCTTTCCCCGCGCATGCGCCCTCTGTCGGTTAAAGTGATAAAACTGAGCCGCGGAAGCAGCGGCGGCTGGTGAGGCACCCCGCCGTACAAACGCTACAAGGGCCATTATATCGTAAAGGAGGAGGAGGAAGAAGAAAGTTGTAAACGGGCTATTATGTCCTCTAATTCGTACAGCGCGGAGGGACAGATTGCATCACTTCGTTACGAGGGGCGGGAAATACAAGCCGGGCGGCGTGTTAATGAGTGCGGACTTCATCGTGCGTACCGTGCGATCCGCCGGACCCGGCCCGACTCGACCCGGCCGCTAATTTTGAAACCCTCCTGAAGTTCGGCTTCGCGCCCCTGCTTTACTTCACGGTTGTTTGCTTTTCTTCTTTTTGATCGTGCGTGGTGCCGGGGGGCCTAGGTAGGCAGCAGTCGAACAGTAGTCAACATCGGTAAAAACGAGCCCTGGGTTTTCCAGTGAAATTAGCAGAGTCCCAGGGGACATCATTTTCCGTACACACTAACTAGATTTGTATTTTTTATTTGGACTTAGCTAAACAATCCAACCTTTTGCACAAATTTGTGCTTTCATTTGAACGCTTTTGTGTATAGTTGTGCACAATCATGAAATTTTGCGCACAAATTTGTGCAAAACGAAAAAGCAGCTTTAACTTTGCACAAACGTTTGCACACTAGTTAGTTCGCAGGGGATTTCCTATAGATTTTCCAGACTAAACTCTTGGGACACAAAACTTTTTTCCAGGACATCCACTAGGATTTCCTGAGAAACCCTATCACTGTGAGAATAGGTTAGGCTAGGATTTGTTGGATTGGATTTAGGTTAGCTTGAAAGGATCGTCGCTTCTTCCGCTTTTGTAATCAAATCCAACATAACCTGGCTTAGGCTACGTGCCCGTTTTAGCTACCATTTTTTGTCCCTTGATACCTCACGACCACAGAGAAGCAAGTGACACAGCCGCGCCCGATAAGTTTCGTGGGTGTGGGCTCGAAATCCAGGAGGGTATCAAAATTTGCGGCCCGGCCCGATGGACTCGCCGAGGCCGAGATGAAGAGAGCGGTATCGGTTTTATGTCGGGTTCTTCTCCCTCACACCGTGTCCGCGACTACCGTGGGCTCCTCCTGCTCCGCGCGCACACGGAGTGCCGCCGCCCTCGCCGCCCTGGGAGAGTCCGGACGCGCCGTGGTTAACGACGGGAGGAAGAAAAATAATGAGTGAAGCGACAAGTGTTTTGTTTGGTTGTCACTCTTGTATGCTAAGTACTGGCTTTGTATGTGACTCTGCATTTGATATTAGCAGCTTTTGACACCTAGAAAAGAAGTGTGTTCTTGATTTTTATGTGGACTTATATTTTTTTAGTACATTGGTTCTTGTTGGTAACCAAAGAACTTGATTATAGGATAAACTTGTTCTTATAGCATGTATTTTGGCTTACCTAAAGAACAAATGTGCGCAATCAGTTAAATCCACAGAGAAATATCAATAACAATTTTTCTGGTTTTATTTATAATTCTTTTTCTTATATACATACTTACAAACATATAATTTATTTAGATACTGTATTTCCGAGGAGGCTTTATCCTGACTCCTGCGTTAAAGTCTCCAAAAGTACATTAAATTTCTTCGGCCTTTCGACTTAAAATAATAATAATAAAATCTAAAATTAAAAGCGTTATCAAATATTGTGTAAGGCGCATAACATGATGTCCGTCACTTGGAACGCGCCTGCGAGTGTGTTGGCGGCGCCAGCCCAGCGAGTCACACACGCAATGCGCGGCCGCACCGCGTGCACGTGCCCGCGCCAGGGCCCGGCCAGCCGATCGCATTTTATCAATTACCGATTTCTTGTGCAACGCGTCTCTCGCCAGCGCTCCAGTGTTTTGACGACAAAACCCGCTCGCCAGCCGCCGCTCCCCGCCCCGCTCCCCGCCCCGCCCGGGCTGGTAGCCATGCGCCACGCCGCGCCACCGCGCCGCCGCCGCCGCCCGACGGGTCCAACCTGTCTGCTCCGAGTTTCCCCATATCTCATCTCCGGCCCGGCCAACATATTTTCCTCACACGAAATTAGTCTGAATAAATATTGAGTAGCGCCCCGCGGTGCGCGCGTCACGGCGACCTGACCCGGCCGCTCGCCTGCAGGTGGGGCCCCCGCGCGCGCCGTCCTTGTCGCACCCCTGGCGGCGCCCCGCGCCGGGGGCACCGGGGGCGGCCGGGCCCCGCGAGTGCGACAAGGACAGCAGGCGCGAGGGCGCGGTGTTCGGAGGCAGACGGCAGCAGGCTCCCGGCCGGCGCACCAGCAGCGCGCCCCGCGCCAATATAATCAATTGCTTTGACAATAAACTTTTGTCTCGCTCGCTCGCTTTATCAATAACCAATATTTTTATAAAATATATATTTGTTTTTAATGCCCCCTGCCTATCAGGCTACACCAATCCGTTTGTCATACAATTTGAGCGACAACGTTTTGCCTTGGTTTATTTATTTGCATCTTACTTTTCCGTGACTTTGTCGGCTGCCACGTCGCACCCCACTCTCCCCGTCGGGCATCAGAAGGGATCAAAATGGAGATAGCATCTGGACCTCTCTCTCCTCTCCCTCTCCCCCCTCCCCCTCACCGCCCAACGATGGAGATCCCAAAGGAGAGACTGAGAGAGCGAGAGTGGGGGGAGAGAGAGAGGAGGAGGGGAGGGGGAGAGAGAGAGAGAGAGAGGGAGACGCGGCGGAAGCCTGGACGAGTACTGTGGGCCACGGCTCGACCATCGTTAAGTATTCACATTTTTTCATGCAGCATCGCCATATAAAAATAACAAGAACGAAACGGGTCCGGCCTCTGGACTGGGACCACATCATATCATCATATGTGCTGCGGCCGGCGCGGCGGTGCCGGCTGGGCTCCGGGCCCCGGCCCAGTGTCCGGTCCCTCCCTGCCGTGTCTGGGGTCCGGGGGCCACGGCGGCGGGCCCGCAGCCCCGGAGGGACCCTCCTGCCCCCTCACCGCACGGCCTTTGTCAACGCAGTGCCGTAAGGGGAGGGGCGTAAATGTTGTTAAATATGTAGGGGGAAAAAAAAGATATTCTGTGCGAGAACTAAAACGTATCGAGTGCCGTTCGTTTTGCTCTTTGTATCCCGCTCGCCCCCTCTCTCCGTTCTCTCTCTCTCTCTCTCTCTCTCTCTCTCTCTCTCTCTCTCTCTCTCTCTCTCTCTCTCTCTCTCTCTCTCTCTGTCCCTCTTGTGCTGGCTCGTTGGGTGGCGCGGAGGGCCGCGTGGTCGTTCGTACGCAGCCGAGTCGCTACGCCGTACATCATGCGCGAGTTAACGTCACTGGAACACGGACTTAGCAAATAGCAACGGCTTTGCTGGTACCTGTGTGTATGGGTGTGCTTGTCCATGTGTATGTGAGTGTGTGTGTCAGAGAGAGAGAGAGAGAGAGAGAGAGAGAGAGTGGTGTGTGTGTGTGTGAGCGAGCTGAGGCGTCGGAGTCGAGCTCGCATCCCTGTGAGCTTCGCGCAAATACTGTCCACTGTCTTATTTCTACTCAGCTTTTGCTCACGTCAAATAATAATAAAATAATTCTTGCCTTTTTTTCCCCTGAAATTTTTATTTATATAACGATCAAAGCTGTGCAGCATTATGCCACCTCTCTAGCGCCTGCGAATGGTGGATAGGCCAACCCGCGCGGCACCCCTGTGTCGGTTGCCTATGTCACAGGCGTTTGGCGGGCTATCCGCTGGGAAGTTACGAACTCGCGCACTGCACGACTGTGCGCGTGCGCGTAGAGACGATTTCAGATGTCCGCAACTTGTTCATTATCCTTCCATATAGATTTATTTCCTGGCACATCCATTATAGGGTGCAAAAATTGCGTGGGGCGGGGATCACTCAGACAAAATGTGTACATGTAGCATTTATTTCTTTTGTAACTTCTGATGTTTATAAAATTAAAAAAAAATTGTTTTGATTTTTCTTTTGATTTAGCTTTTTTCCGGCTATTTTCTCATTTTGCTAACGTTTTATTTCATTTTAGGATAGAGTTTCTCTGTTCTTGATTTTTCGGGTTTTTCTGTTACTTTCTTCTTTATTTCACAATTTTTTTTTTTTAAAGTTTTTTAATTTTTGGGGGGGGAGGGGGGGTGAGGGGAGCAGCGTCAAATGATATTTAGAAGTGAGCCTTCTCTCGAAAACTACCCCCCTCCTGCAGTGCTTCATACGTTAAAAATTCCCAGCAGACGCCTAAGTTCCCTTGCCTGATCCAAACCGTCCGAATTATTGATCGTGCAATTTTCATTACGCCCCGGCGGTCGTGCGCGGCGGCGCGGCGCGTAAATCCGAGAGCACTTGGTGGGTGTCTGCGGTGCACGTCTAAGAACCATCCGTTACGCGCGCAATAAGTATGGTGATGGAGCGCGCAGCCGGTTCCTGTGTTGCGCGCCTCTGCTGCGCGGGCCCTGGGCAGCGCCGACTTTTAATGACAAACAACATTGATGAGCTAGTTGCACATGGCCACCATAAGCTTACCGTCAAAACGAGCTTTCCGCGAACTTCCCTCTCTCCTCTCTCTCTCTCTCCCTCTCTCTCTCTCTCTCTCTCTCTCTCTCTCTCTCTTGCCTCGTACGCTGACCCGCCCCACGGCCACCGACCACACAGCGCTGCGAGTTGCCGCCGGGTTACGCGGTGCTCGAGTGTAAAGGGGTGCATACCTGGGCGACTTTGTCGAGAATAGAAGATGGATGTATAGCGGTATGAAAAACAGCAAATAATAATAATAATAATAATAATAATAATAATAATAATAATAATAATAATAATAATAATAATAATAATAATAATAATAATAACAACGAATATTGAACTTATTTAGTAAAAATGTTACGCCCATTGCCCAGGAATTATTCGTGCGTCCGCTTCTTGCATTTTTCTAACCCTGTGCACTGTTATCAAGAGTTCAACTGACACACGCTTTTCAGTGTGTAAAGCAGTGTTGAACACTTAAAGGTACTTGGTTAGATAGGTCTACACGTATTTTATATGAGAAATCAAGTGTGAGACTGAAAAAAAAACCTTTTTGGTCCCCAAAGAAATACATGAGCCTTTTTATGAGGCATCTAAAAATGTTCAACACGGTTTTCAGCTCTTGTAAAAGTGTGTCGGTTGAACACCTTTGATTACATTGTCAAGATCTGCACCCATCTCTCACGGAGCAAGCAAAATGTTTTGTGTCAATAGCGTTTGTCATTTTGCTGGGTACGCACGCATCCGTAGGGTGATATAGCCCGGACTTGTACGGCCCTCTCTGGCTCGAGTATCGTTTTGCGTGAAAATTCCAGTGCAAACTAATGGATCATAACCGTGGCTATCACCTGCCACGTGTCTGATTCAGCGACCATAAATCAAAGAAGCGTAGGGTAGCGGGGAATGTTTGGCACTCGCTGTGTGACTGCGCGCACACATACAAACACACATACACACACACACACACACACACACACACAAACACTCTCCTCCAACGACTTGCGTGCGTGCGTCTTGCTCCTATGCATATTGGTGCGGGCAGTCCTTGGCGCCAGCAGTACCAGCGTCTCCGCACACCACGGCTGCCCTACACTTTTTTCCTCTTTTCTTTCCTTGTTTACTGAGGAATTTGTCCCGGTTTGCTCCCCAGGAAATGTAACAAATTCAAGAGTCTACAAGAGCCCTGTCGGGTAAAATCCAAGGAGAGAAAGAGAGAGGAGAAAGAGAGAGCAGGGCGATTCACAACCAGCCTGTCGATACGAGGCCATTCATTATTCGTACCTCATAATTAGAAAATATATATACTGGCCCAGATGCAATAAAATGGCGCTTGGTTGACTGATCACGCCTAACCTTGCGCGCGCGCACACACCTACCTCCCGACGGGGGTGACCGGCTACCTCTGACCATTATCATGTTTTTTTTGTAAGTTTATAAGAAAAAAGGCAGTGGTAACGAATATTGTTGTCCTCCTGATTTTATTTTTTGTTGACGGCCTGCTAGCGTCCAGTACCGCCCGTCTTTGCTGCGTCCCCAATGCAGCCAACCATCAATATTCGCACACCTTTTACGACTCACGTCGTCCAAAGCTGCAAAATCTCGCGCGCAGCACGCGTGTGGCGGAGAGAGGGAGAAAGGAGGAGAGAAGGAGAGAGGGAGATGCGTAGGGAGAGAGGGAGGGGTCGAAAAATGAGAGGGAGAGGGAAATGAGACGAGAGATGAGAGATGATCGTAACTCTCCTGTGTGACCAACCCCATAGCGCTGTGGCTGCAGCGAGCTCTTTGCTTTGGTTTTACGACCTAAAAAGTTGCCTAGCGTGTCCCGCGAGAGTGAGAGGATGCAGAGGAAGAGAGAAAGAGAGAAAGAGAGAGAGAGAGAGATAGGGTATGGAGAAAAAGAGAGTTAAAGTTTATACATTTACCGGAAGTGGGGAAGGTGTCATCTGCTTTTGCTGAACTGGACACTGCAAAAAATCGGCGTTTTGTAATTTCCCATGGTTGCACAAAGTGACAAGGTCATCGCAATCGCAGTGCGAGTAGCGTTCGAGGTCAGCGTGTGGATTTGACAAAATAGAAGGAAAAGAAAACGATAACTTGTGTCCAGAGCGCAGTCCACCGACCATTAATCAATAACCCGCAAAGGGGAACGGGCCCTCGTGTGGTGTGGGGGTGGCGAGGAAGGATAATGCAAAGGAGAAAGACGGGAGACGGACAGAGAGAGAGAGAGAGAGAGAGAGAGAGAGAGAGAGAGAGAGAGAGGGGGGGAGGGAGGGGGAGAGAGAGTGGTGCCGTGCTGCAGGTTGAGGCGGTGGCAGGTGGGACCATTCAGCCAGCTGGATAAAAAGAACAAGAAGAAAGGAGGCAGCACGCCTCTAGAAAGGGGCCTTAGTGCCACACATAATGCACGCGAGTCGTGCGGGGCGTGATGTGCAGCAAGTGCATGTGTGTGAGAGTGAGTGTGTGTGAGTGTGTGGGTGAGGGCGTGCGGGCGGGTACTCCATAGTAAGGCAGGTGGCGACGGTGGACTTTAAACCAGTTCCGAGGCGACACTCACATTTCTTCATCTGTTTTTATTTTTTTAATATTTTTTTTTTCCTAGGACACGAAACTTGCTCTTTTTAATGCATTTGCAAATCGCAATAATTGTGATATATCCACGCCTTTCACGGTCCCAACTCTTAGTTTTACGTTAAAAACAAGGTCCAATGTTTTGAAGAAAAATTGAACTTTTGAGAAACTCCCTTCCTGTAAGAAAAGTTCCTTAATGATTTTGAAAAAGTCCCCTACAAAATGGTAAGAAGAATTTGCTTCATTCATTTCTTCAGGAAAGTACAGTATCCTCAAAATCGGAGGAGTTTTCCCCTAAATCAGAGAGCTCCTTAACATTTTTCCTTTCGCCTCCAAGAAATCAGACTTTCACTGTGCTTCTTTGTGCGCTTTGCGTGCAAGCCATTACTTTACGTAAATTTTTCTTTGATTTTTTTTTTTTAGTGCGCTTGTTTTAAAGAATTTTGAAGTACGGTACTACCCTTGTATTTTTCGTGCATTTCCGAGTGAGTATTTCTGTCGTACGCGAATTTTTCGAGTTGGCGCGCGCCGCTCCATGTGATTCGGTACGACACGCCGCCGCTCCCACTCAGCATGGGTGTGTGTGTGAGAGAGAGAGAGAGAGAGAGAGAGAGAGAGAGAGAGAGAGAGAGAGAGAGAGAGAGAGAGGGCGGCGCCTTGCGCGGATGTATGTGTGTCAGCCCCCTTGCTCCGCGCCACACTACGCCGCGCCTCGCCGCCGCGGACACACTCTACATGTCCACATTCCTGGGGCGGGGCGGGGCGGGAGGCCCCCGGGGGCCCGCCGTGCTGTCACCGCACGCGCCGCACGGGCACGCACACCCGCGTGCAGCACCGGCCGCGGGGCGTGGCGGGGCGGGGCGGGGCGGGGCGGGGCGGGGCGCCGAGGGGGAATAAAATCATGGGGTATGCCTAACTCGTAAAAATGGCGTACAAAGACTGCAATATTCTAAATGATTGTACACTGTGAAAAATACTCGTAAGGGTTACGGAAAAAAAAATTCCATGATAAAAGTCGTAAAATTACAATTTGAAATTGTAAATTTACAAGCACTCCGTATCGACTTAGAATTGACCGACGAGCAAGAATGGGTTGTCGTAAATTTACGAAATATTTTGTAAATCAATATTACAAAAAATGTCGTAAATTCACGAGGATATTTTTCACAGTGTAAGCGATTGTAGAAGACTCTGGTGGGACTGTAGGATACTGTAAAGACTAAAGTGATTGTAAGGATGACTGGTGTGATTGGAAGTGACTGGAGGTGACTGAAAGTGACTGGAGGTGACTGCAGGTGACTAGGGATGATTGCAGGTGACGGCAAGCCAAGACTGCAAGTGACTGGAGATGACTGGAGGTGACTAGTGGGTGACAGGAGGATGACTGGAGATGACTGGAGATGACTGGAGTACTGGAGGTGACTGAAATTTGATTGTTTCTCCAAGTGTACAATGAAGGGGGCAAGTTGGAAAAAATGCTCAGATTTTGTGAATTTTCGTTGAATATTTGGTATGTTTTGCTTCAGTTTTTCTTGACTTAAAAAAATCCAGAATCTGTGTGTACATTTTTCTAAATTTTTCTTAATTTTTTTATGACGCTTTCATTATTTTTCTGAATTCCGAGGTGTACCAAAATTTCAGAGTTGTTTCCGGTTGTTTCCCCCTCGAGTGGCGCGGACTGGCATGGCAAGGCGTGCAGTGGCGGGGCGTGGAGTAGAGTGGCCCGGAGTTGCACAGAGAGGGAAACAACTCTGAATTTTGGTTTATAAATTTTGTAAATTATTCGTGAAACTTTTGTTAATTTTCTTTCAATTTGTTCCTTGATTTTTTTTTCAAATTTTACTTGAATTTTCAGAAATTTTTCTGAGTTTCTCTTAAGTTTTCTGAACTTTTTTTTTTCTGAACTCCGAGGTGTACATAAATTTCACAGTTGTTTCCGGTTGTTTCCCCCTCAGCACCTCGCTAAAGGCCGCACAAGATTTGTGTCCTTTTTATGAAACAGGACATTTATTCCCTCACTGATGATAACAATACCAACAATACGCTGTAGGGCGCAACGTCATGCCTCGCAATAATTATAAACGCGGTCTGTGCCGGCGGCGGGGCGGGGCGGGGCGGGGCGGGGCGGGGCGGGGCGGGGCGGGCGGCCGGTGCCGGTGGGGCAGTGGGTCGGCCGCCTGCCACCGCCGCCGCCGCGAAAACCAACATTCGTAATCGAAAAGGCGCATTTCGCCGTTGGGTTATTTATTATTAGCGCCACGGCCCCCGGGGAAAGGCGGCGGCTGCGAGAGACCTATTGCCAGCGCCACGCCGCGCCACGCCGCGCCCACCCGCCAGGCGATATTACTAATTTTAAGCAGCTTTTGCGGCCCAGCCCTCACCACGCGGCTGCTAGGGGCTGGCATAGGGCATAGAAATGTCCTTAACCATTGTGAGAAATGGTAAGGGTTAAGGTAAAAATCTGATTTGAGAAATAATGCTGTAAAGTTACGATATCGATTTGTGAAATTCCAAAATTGAGATGCCACTTGCTATTGACTCGCCCTTTTTTTTTCAATGCAATGCAATGGCTACTCTTGCCGTGCAGTTGTGCTGAGTTGCCTTGATACCTCCTCTAGCTGCTTTGACACCTCCAGCTGCAAGTCGACACCAGGACACTCATATGATCTATATTATCCCCTTCTCTACCGCCGCACTTCGTAATAAGTCAAACTTTGCACCATCCCTGCTCAATTGGAAGTGCGAAGTCCTCTCGGCGTTGCAAACGACTGCCACAGGTAGTGTGAGCAACGACGTGTATACGTATTGCGATCCGGCCAAATTAGCTCGCTGAGCTGTTGGGTACCGCGGCTGGTATCTAGTTGAGGGAAATGAATGCGCGGCCGGTACGTAGCGTGGCGCCGACTTCTCTGAATAAAACCAGTCGGTTATTATTGATTACTGCGGCGCGCGAACCCATTATCTATCAATTTGAGTTCGCCTGGCGCGTCAAATAAGCTGGTTCCGCTGCCAACTCGCGGGTAGTTTTCACGGAGAGAGAGAGAAAGGGAGTGAAGGAGAAAAAGTGTGTGTGTGTGTGTGTGTGTGAGAGAGAGAGAGAGAGAGAGAGAGAGAGAGAGAGAGAGAGAGAGAGAGAGAGAGAGAGAGAGAGAGAGAGAAAAGGAGGGGGATGCTGCCGCGCCTCTCAAAACCCGTCCCGTATGGCATAGAGAAATTAATAGTATCACAACACGCGTACACTTCGCGGTCTCCCCTCTCCCCCTTCTCTCTCTGCTGCCCTGAGTGTGTGTGTGTGTGAGTGTGTGCGCGCCAACCGCTTCCACCGCATGTGTAGGCTTATCGCTTTTTCAAAGGGTTTCCGTGTCACTGTCTAGCGCCCAGCTATTTTTCCCGCTCTCTGCTGCTCCTCGCGTGTGCGTCGCGCTCACCGCTTCGCGTAGCCACCTTCTTCTCGGCGCTACTTTCCGCGTGTTGGGGGGTCACCCGAGGGGGGAAATAACTCTGAAATTTTTGTACCCCTCGTAATTCAGAAGAATTTAGAAAAAAATATTCAGGACAAATTCAGAAAATTTCAGAGAAAAATTAAAAAAAAACAGGAAAATTTAAGAAAATAATCAGGAAAATATATTTAAATCCTAATAATTTTAGAAAAGTTCAAACAAAACTTCACAAAAATTCAGTACAAACTCACAAAAAGGCACAAAATTCGTACTTCAAAATTCAGTGTTGTTTCCCCCTCGGGGTCATCCGAGGCTACACTAGTCGCTGCGCTCTGGCTGTCCTCACTGAGGCGAGGGACTGTCAAGCTTTATTTTGAAACCAGTTTGATGAAATATTAAAAAAAAAATCCAGTATAGGTCTTTCTAAGGGCACAGAGACCTGGATTCAAAAAATATAGCAGCGATTGTATAGTTACCTTTTCATGTTAGGTATTACCTCAAAATTAAAGCCTTCACTTTCAAAATTTTTTAGACGAAATTTCTTTTTGGCTTTGTAATCGTTATGAGATACCTCTAACATGAACATTCCTACGTACAATTTGAAAACGGAGTTACGGCAATAATTTAAAGAAATATGGGGAAAGAAGAAGTTTAGCAGTGTCTCCCGCAGTCTTATCTTTTTCCCGGTGCGGCGACACAAGCGGACCTCCCCCCTCCCCCCCCCCTTTTTCCCTTCCCCCTCACTCTAGGCGCGGCTGAAGACCCCGTCCCGTCGCTGGGTCCAGGCAGATGGCTAGTAGCACCAGCAACCACACACCGAGTGCATTCCGACAACGCCGAGCAAATATTTCATTTCAACCCTAGGCAGTCCCACGTCGGGACGGCGTTTTAAATCATACGAGACCGGCGTGGCCGTGCGGACCGGCTCGGCTCGGCTCGGCACCGCTCGGCACGGCCCGGCGCGGCTCGGGACAGCCCGACACGGCCCGGCCCGGCACGACTTGACCCGACTTAGCTTGGCACAGCTCGGCTCAGATCGGCACGGCCCTTCACAGCTCGGCTCGTCACAGTTTGGGACGGCTCGTCACAGCTCGTCACGGCTCGTCACAGGTCGTCACAGCCTAGCACGACACGGCTCATCACCTGCTCTCTCTCCCCCTCCCCTGTCGCTCCGTCACTTTAACTCTCCTCCGTTTCGCCCTTGCTTCTCTGTCTCTCTCTCTCTCTTCGTCACACTGACTCTCCCTGCTGACTCCTTCCTCTCTCTCTCTCGCTCTCTCTCTCTCTCTCTCTCTCTCTCTCTCTCTCTCTCTCTCTCTCTCTGGTTGAGGAGTGCACAGAGAGTGCCCCATTCGGGCCGCCGTTCAAACGGAAGTTGGCGGGAGTCAAACGCCGCACCATCGCGCGTGCGATGCGGACCGCTGCTGGGAGCAGGACGGGAGCGCACACACCGACAAAAAGAACGGAAGGAAGGAAGAAAGAAAGAAAGAAAGAAAGAAAGAAAGAAAGAAAGAAAGAAAAAGTCCTGAAAATTTTAATCTACATTTCGAGTATTTTGATACCACTTCTTCAGAGACGTTAAGCTTAACTGAGTTTACCTATTGCCTTCCGCCTCCCGCCTGGGGCTCGCAGCTTGTATTCACTCTCTGCAAACGCTCTGCAAATTGTTGCATGATTTGCTGAGCGGACCTTTTCGCCGTTGCGTCTGTCTCGGGTTCAACGCGTGTCTGTCTCTGTGCGCGTCTGTCTCTCTTTCTCTCTGTTTCTCCTCCGAGCAGAATGCAAACGGGGTGGGGATAGAGGAAGGAGCGTGTTTCAGTGCCTAGCACGCTGTGTGTGAGTGTGCGTGATGGCACGAGTATGAAAATGTTGCAAGTACACAGCATTTTCGCACCGCTATATTCCACATGTATGCAGACTACGTAGCCAGCCCGACGTTGTGTTGCGCTCGCGCCTCTGTGTGTGTGTGTGTGTGTGTGTGTGTGTGTGTGTGTGTGTGTGTGTGTGTGTCTGTGTAGTGTTCGCTCATCCGCTGCTGCGCGCCTGCAAAGTTGTGCTTTGCCACCGCACCACGCAGTGTGGCAGTGCCGGGGGGCGGGTATCGGATTTCCCCTCCTCCTCCTCCTCCTCCTCCTCCTCCTCCTCCTCCTCCTCCTCCTCCTCCTCCTCCTCCTCCTCCTCCTCCTCTCCTCCTCCTCCTCCTCCTCCTCCTCTCCTCTCCTCCTCCTCCTCCTCCTCCTCCTCCTCCTCCTCCTCCTCCTCCTCCTCCTCCTCCTCCTCCTCTCCTCCTCCTCCTCCTCCTCCTCCTCTCCTCTCCTCCTCCTCCTCCTCCTCCTCCTCCTCCTCCTCCTCCTCCTCTCCTCCTCCCCCTCCTTCTCCTCTTCCTCCTCCTCCTCTCCCTCCTCCTCCCCCTCCTTCTCCTCTTCCTCCTCCTCCTCTCCCTCCTCCTCCTCCTCCTCCTCTCCTCTTCCGGAAAGGCGAGACGCGGTCACCTTTTATCGATACGACGCCCGCTGCTACTGATGAGTAATGCATGCTGCACGCGGTTTCCCATAAGCGAGTGGGAATACCGATACGCATTTCTTACGGCTAAAGAAGCAGGCGCGCACGGGATCAAAAACGTGGCGGCTCAGAAGCTCATAGCAGCATTCTCCTCGCGGAAACTGCGCACGTAGCAGACGATGCGCTGTAGCAGACGAAATGTCGTAGCAGACGACCGAGGGGTGTTCCACTAAAATACTGATTGTTGACCGAAAAAAAAATTACTCGCGAGTTTCTTGCGAATACTCGCAAATACTCCCGAGCTACTCGCGAATAATTGCCAATACTCGCGAGCTATTAGCTAATACTCGAGAGCTACTCGCCAATGCTCGCGAAAGAATATCAAGAAAAACTAGCATCTATACTCGCCAACACTCGCGAATTCGCGCCAATACTAGCACGGTAAAAACGATGTCTGATTTTTCGAGGAAAAAGGGAAAACTTTGAGGACCTTGCATACGTTGAGGAAAACTCCTTAGATTTTGAGGAAGTCACCTCAAAACTTGTGGAGATTTCCCTTATTTTTTGAGGAGTCTTTCTTAAAATCTGAGGGGTTTCCCTCAAATTACGGAAGTTCCTCAAAATTTTCCCATTTTCCTCAAAAAATCAGACATTGTTTTTAACGTGCGTGAATGCTCGCGGATACTCGTCAATACCCGCGAATACTTACGAAACACTTTGTACATCCTCTTGGAGGGTGGGGAACGCCTCGCAGACGAAGTGCCGCTGAGGACGACGCTCTGTGGCAGACGACGCGCGCGAGCAGGCAAACCGCCCTTTTCCGAGCTTACTGTACTGCGTGGTCCCGCGCGCGAACCGGTTTGCTGGGTGGCCAGTCTTGCTGTCAAAACGTGACCATCCTGGTACCCTCTCCGTTTCCTCCCTCTGCATACGCTACGCCCCAGTCCCGAGGGGGAAACAACTCTGAAGTTTGGTGTACAATTTTTCTTTAGAATTTTTGGGAATTTTAACTGAATTTTTTGAATTTTTTCTTGAATTGTACTCATTGTTTTGGTGATTTTTTTTTAAATTGCCCTAATTGTTATTTTGAATTTTCCTTTTTTTTTCTGAATTACGAGGTGTGCAAAAATTTCAGAGTTGTTTCCCCCTCGCCCAGTCCTCACAGGTGAGGTTCTCCGCGTCGCAGTAAACTGATGAAAGAAGCTGAAAAGAATGGCACCGGTATGCTTGTGTGCATGTAGATCCGCACCCACAGTACTTCGAAAAGTTATTGAAAAACAAGTATCGAAACAATGTTAATGTTTTGTTTTGAAAAGGACTGAAAGACTAACAAACGAGTCGTCTTTATGCGGTCTGTGGAAAACATCGACTCAAGTCACGAGTCCCCAATCAGTTTGTTTACATTTCGCGCGTATGGACTTTCGAACGCAGTCGCAGAAATCTGCGATTAATCATCGAATGCTTGGAGCGAAACCGATTCAAAAATTAATTGCTACTGGGGCGCTGCCTGGACAACGGCAATGAGAGAGAGAGAGAGAGAGAGAGAGAGAGAGAGAGAGAGAGAGAGAGAGAGAGAGAGAGAGAGAGAGAGAGAGAAGGACCGCAGGGAAACTTAATGGCGTGGTTTGATCAGCCACGGCGGACCGCAGAGGAGAGTGTATTTATACGGGGCGCCCCGGCGAAATATGAACGCCCACACGGTGCCTGCCGTCTGATTCAGAAAATCGCTCTCGTACCTCCGTCCTTGTCGCACCTATAGCGGTGCTCCATGTTGGGGATAGCAGGGCCTTACGAGTGTGACAAGAATGGAGGCGCCAGCCAGAGCTATCTTCGGAATCAAGACGGCTGACCTAGACGAGCTCAGCCGGCGTGGAAGGGAGGCTGGGCAGGGGCAAGAGAGAGTGAGAGAGAGAGAGAGAATTTATTTCTCGCTAATGACAAATCATTCGTTTATTCGCTGATTAATGTCTCCGACCGATTGGTTTTAATTGAGCGGTGTATACATATATACATTGCAGCAACGACTCGGCGCGCGCCGTGCGATACACCACCTCATTGCGCTCGAGAACCTTGTCCTCGCCTGCTGCTCCTGTCGTGTTGATGAGGAACAAAACGTTATAGAGACCGCTCCAGTTTCTTCCTCTCGCAATTTACAACTTTATTTCAATTTACCCGACATACACACACGCACCTCAGTTCAAAAAGGGTCAGGGAAGGATATAATAATAATAATAATAATAATAATAATAATAATAATAATAATAATAATAATAATAATAATAATAATAATAATAAAACTAATAACGTCTCGTATGTTACAGGAGAAAAAGGCTCCCGGGCGAGGCGAGGTGGCGGTGAGTATATTCGTTTCGTGTTATAAATTTGCGCGGCGTCGTCGCGAGAGAACGGACTCGGTGAAACACGGTTGCGGGCGCGCGCGCGCGCGGCGGGCCGCTTAAAAACGCATTCATTAATCCACTAATTCGGACGGGTGCGTTCTGGACAGCTCTATCGCCCGGCCCGCCTCCGCGCGCGGGCCGCCGCCGCGCTGGCCGAGAGGGAACTTCAATAATTGAATTTTCACACTTGCGACTGATGAGGCGCTCGTCTCCTAATTACGTAATGATCTATTAGGAGGCGGCCGTATCGCGCCCCGGCCATCTTCTCATTACTCCCGTGCGAGAGATTGGAGGGGGGGGGGGGGAGAGGGGGATCGCGTTCACTCGCACACTGCTGCTGCTACTGCTGCCCTGGACCACTTGGAAGGCGGACGAGAGAGAGAGAGAGAGAGAGAGAGAGAGAGAGAGAGAGAGAGAGGGGGGGGGGAGACACAACTGACTAAAACTTTGTTGTGCTGCCCAAATCTTAAAACAAAAAAAAAGTCATTGAAAATCAAAACAAAAACAAACCTTTATGAAAATTTATGAGAACTTGTACCGGAAATTAAGGAAAACAAATTGAGGGTTCTATTAAGGTTCACGTCGAGAATTCTGGAAAAATCCACATGGAATTCATACGGCAAAATTTAGTGTTCGTTTCGTTCTCGCAGGAAAAGTGAACGTAAGAGGACGTCAAATTTTGACCCTGGCAAATGTTAGAGAAGTAGTCATTCCAAGATATACTGTATTTTCCTGTTTCTGCGTCTTAGAAGGTTTGATAGGATTATGTGGTCTACCTACGTCAGGTAAAACACTTAGCCTCCATTTTGATGCCACGAACTTAACGGTCACAGTAAAAACTGAGCAGGAAACAAAAGAATGAAAACACATAAAATGATTTTAAACAATTTTGGTGGGCGTGGGCGGGCCGTGGAGCGGTACAGGACGGGGACCAGGAGTCTTTTGTGGCTTTTGCGCGTTGGGTCGGACCGAGGCATCCAGGGGCCGCGTCCGAAACCCCTCCGCGGTGCTGGTCCTTGTCTGGCGCGCCCCGCCCGCCCGTGCAGCTGACAGAGCGCGCCGCAGAGCGCCGCTCGACCTCCCGGACGCCGAGGCACGGCTCGCAGATCGAACCAACTAATCGTATTTCATGCATTCGAGTTTTACGAGGCTATTTTTATTACACAGCTCTGGATCCGACGCCTTAACCTGAGCCCTCCCCATGGCTGGCCCCTCCCTGTACCCCCCCCCCCCCAACCCCTCCCTTTCACCCTCTTTTACCCGTCCCGCGTCGCTGCCCGGGAAAACGCCCCAGCAGGTTTAAAAGATTTGAGATTTTGAGGTCTGGATATTTTTAAACTCCTCACTACCAATTCAAGACAAGATAATCTGTTCTTGTAATCATCTTAATGACGAGACTTTTCGGAAAAGAAAAGAAAGTATGTTCTTGAAATTCGCATAACTATTATTTAATTTTTTTTATTTTTTATTTTAGAAAGGCAGTTGCTGAGAAGTTTTATAGAATATGATTTGGTTTTAGTTTTAGTAGTGTGTCCGCTGATCTCATCGTTTAATTCGCGAAGTGATGAAAATAGAACTAATCCTATTCTAGAGGTGCTGAAAAAACTTTTCAAAAGTGTGATTGCGATTGAGTGGCGTGCCATTCGCTCTCGCCCTCGCCTCCCCGCTGCCAAGTCTAATCTCAGACGGCTCCTGCTGCTGATGCTCGCGCAGGGAATCACTATCATTATAAGGTCATTAGGGCAAACTGTGTACGCTTAAGCGACGCCGCCGCGCTGCCTCCGCCCCTCACTCCCTCTCACTCCCTCTCACTCTCTCTCACTCCCTCTCACTCCCTCTCACTCTCTCTCACTCTCTCTCACTCGTTAGTCGTCAGATGCGCGCCTCCCCAGGTGTGTGCCGGCCTGGTCGGGGAGTACATCGGTTCGTACGCAGTCCATTTAGGCAGGGCGGGGCTGGAATGAGGCGTTTAAGACCCACTCCGCTAAATGTAGGAGTGCTACCGTGCGCCGCGCACGGGTCTCTCTCTCTCTCTCTCTCTCTCTCTCTCTCTCTCTCTCTCTCTCTCTCTCTCTCTCTCTCTCTCACTCTGTCTCTCTTTCTCTCTCTCTCTCTCTCTCTCTCTCTCTCTCTCTCTCTCTCTCTCTCTCTCTCTCTCTCTCTCTCTTTCTCTATCTCTCTCTCTGCCCTTCGAAGTGGTTAACCAGATTAGAGCAGTTACGTGTGCCGAGCTCGATGTTTTTGAATATAACCGGTCAAACGTTCAAATAAACGTCACATTTAAAAAAAATTAAAAAGACGCCCATCTGATTGGGGAAATGCTGATTCTAAAATATTAGGTCTATTGGCCACTGTAAAAAGTATTTTCGGAAATTTCCGGTTATTTCTTTCCCCCGGAGATTTCCGTACTTGATGAAAGCGGAATCGCGGTTCAGATTTCCGTTGTGTATCGTACTTTCTGCAGTGGCGTGGGCGAAAACATCATGGCAAGGAAGGTTTACTTCATCGATTCCGTACTTTTATTTATTTATTTATTTATTTATTTATTTATTTTTCTTTTTTTTTTTGCCACTGGTCCATGATCCACTGATGGCACCGCGTTTGTGTAAACCTAAACACAAGGTAATCCGGACAACAGCCATTTGGGTCATGCAAGGCTAAAAAGGGAGAACAAGTAATACGAGGAAACGCGAGCAAATACGAAGTAATCGAGGTGCTATGTACTATCTGTAGTAATCGTTGCGGGGGAAAAATTCTTTCCTTGGGTAATACAGGGTAACACAGGTAATTATTTATCCGAAAGGCCCAGAATTGTATAGTCGTTTCCCTCTCCGTTACAAACAATATGGAATATAGTAAAAATAGACGAGTGCACTCTTCAATTCTTACAAAGAAAAATTCTTTTTTTTTTTTTTTTTTTTTTTTTTTAAGGAATTCTGTGCAACCGTAGTACACAGCCACATTTTCTTTGTAATACAAAGAAAAAAAATCTTTGCAATCCAAACAAAAAATGTTGTAATACAGGGAAATTTTCTGTATATTACGATTGCACAGAATTCTTTGTAGAAGATTTCGAGAGTGGGACCGCTTCGGTGACCCCTGGCTGGTCCTAGCAGCCGCTGCTCGTCAGGATGGTCACCGCGGCCACCCCTCTACCCCAGACTGCCGCCGCTACCGCCGCCGCTCTGCATGTGGGCCGGGCCTCGGCTCTGTCCTGTCGCCTTCCGGAAATGTTTTTATTAGCGTATCTGAGTGTCACTGGAGACGTAAATCTCGCTCGTTTATAGTCCAATCATAATTTCCATCATAAAAAACGCGCCGCGCCGCGTCGCCCCGCTGCGGGCCGCCATCTTGGACCCGGACACAAAATGGCCGGCGTGTTTGTTCAGCGTTATGTGTTGTACAGCGCTGTAGGCTCACCGCGAGTGTCTCTCGCTCATTACGAGAGAGAGAGAGAGAGAGAGAGAGAGAGAGAGAGAGAGAGAGAGAGAGGGAGGGAGAGAGAGAGGGAGAGAGAGAGAGAGAGAGAGAGAGAGAGAGAGAGAGAGAGAGAGAGAGAGAGAGAGGGGGCGGGAGAGAGAGGGGGGAGAAAAAGAGAGAGATCCTTAAAAGAGGGTAAGAGGGAGAGGGAGAGGGAGAGAGAGAGAGAGAGAGAGAGAGAGAGAGAGAGAGAGAGAGAGAGAGAGAGAGAGAGAGAGGGAGAGGGAGAGCAGAAGGGAATAGCCAGGCATATCTGCATGGAAACGAGCAATGCTCCTCGCTGTGCGCGCGCGCCGGGCCCAGGCGGACTCCTCCGCGGGGGGTGCCAACTCTACGCCATGAAACTGACCCCGCTCAGCCGGGCGCGCGCAGCCTGCGCAGCCCGCCGCGCCCAGCCCCGCGTTATGCGACATTGCCCAATCCTGTTGTGTCTGCTGCGTGTCTTTGTGCGTGCGCCCCTCGCGAGCGGCCGTGACCCCGTCGAGGTCATGTGGTGCTGGGCCCTGGCCCTGGGCCCCCCTCGGCTATATGCAAGAAAAATTGTATTAAGCCGCTTTAGTCAGCCGAGATAAGCCAAGTGTGTGAATGTACAACTGAGGTTTGCAAATTTCGACTCTTGGGTAAACTGTCCCACACGCGGATATAACGCACACCTTCATGAATTGACGTTTCCAGAGGGGGAAACAACTCTGAATTTAGGTGTACAAATTTTGTGAATTTTTGTGAAGTTTTGCTTAAATTTAACCTACATTCTGGGGACTTTTTCTGAATTGTCCTAAATTTTTCTCAATTTTTCTGAATTTCTCTGATTTCTTTTGTGTTACGAGGTGTACAAAATTTTTATTGTTGTTTGCCACATCGAATTTCACTCTGGAAACGCAAGTGTGTACTTGAATGCAGTATTTCCTGCATACCTACATGTATTCAGGAAATAATGTGTACTTAGTCAAGTATGCAGGAAATAATGTGTACCTGGTCAGGTATGCAGGAAATCCTGTGTACTTGACCAGGTACACACGAAAACCTCTATACATTCATGGGGGAGATTTAGTGTGTACCTGGTCAAGTACACAGGATTTCCTGCATACTTGTCCAAGTACACACTATTTCCTGCATACTTGTCTAAGTACACATTATTTCCTGAATATATGTAGGTATGCAGGAAATACTGCATTCAAGTACACACTTGCGTTTCCAGAGCACACACTTCTTGGGTTTGTAGCGTGCGCCTTACCATATGAGCCGAATTATGTTACTAGGGGACTTTTTTCCTTCTTCTTTTTTTCTTTTCCTTTGAAAGACAACCAAATACGTACGCGCCTCGACAACTTTTTCCGGTCGTGAGTTTTCGTCAGAGCTACACGACACGACATCATATGTGACGCTGGCCTCCTGGCGCGGGACGGCGGGCTTTGAGGGTCTCCTGTGAAGGTGCGGCGGGGCGTGGTGGGGCGTGGCGGGGCGTGGCGTGGCGGGGTGTGGCGTGGCGGGGCGTGGCGGGGTAGGTAGAGGTGGGGCGTGGCTGGCGGCTTGACTTTACGATTGTGGCGGCCACATGATCCTGTAGACTTCTCTCGGCCCGGCACGGGCTGCGCTGCTTAGAAACAACAGAGACATCGAAACGTTTGCCTGGCTCTCCCTTTCAGAACAGAATCAATCTGATCGATAAAGTTCATGTAGCCCGACAGAGTCCACCGTCTAGAAAAGTGTACTAGAATAAACTAAAATCGTCGTAGTGCAAACATCACAAACACGGTAAAAACAATGTCTAACTTTTTGTGGAGAAAGGGAGAACTTTGAGGCACTCCGTGACATTGGGGGAAATTCCTCAGATTTTGAGAAATTTCCCTCATAGAATGAAGAAATTTCCCTCAATTTTCAAGGAAATTTCCTCAAAATCTGAGGAGTTTGCCTCAAAGTCAATGAGTGACTCAAAGTTTTCCCCTTTTCCTCAAAAAACTAGACATTTTCTTGAAATTTTTGTGTACATGGAATATATTCCACTTGGAATATCTGGAATATTTTTGGAATATGTGGAATATTTTTTTGGAATATGTGGAATATTTTGGGAATATCGCGAATATGTTGGAATATTTGGAATATTTTTGGAAATATTTAATCGATTATTTCATTTTTCTGTGCAATGGAAAGGGTGGCGTGAAAATATAGAAAATTTTTGCGGCAGTAAACCTCCCGAAGGAGGTTGCGGTTCCCGCCAGGCACAGGGCTTTAACCCCCTGTGGCAGCCAACTGCTTCGGTGTTCCATGGGAACCGGCGCTTTGCTGACTGCGATCCTATCGCGCAATTCGACAGATTTGATCCCCGTACCACCATTGGCCTACCCCTAGAGGTACGAGCGGTGTCAAGGGCGTTAGACTTCCTGATCCCAGTTTCAGAGGCCTTACCTCAGAGGGGTACGCGGGATTCGAACCCACAACCCCGAGTGCCGACACATAGCCAGAACGGGAAGCGACCCAACGCCCAAAGCCACCGAGCCAACGGCGGTGAGACGTGTTTAACTTCTATTTGACCTGCCATCCAGCAGCGGCCAAAGGGAATGTCAAGCGCGAAAAACACTTTTCCGAGTGGGAGTCGAACTTGCGACCACTCGGTCCGGTGTAGTGCGCTCTACCAACTGAGCCACGACGCCTCGATGACTGTACAGTACGACGGGTTCGAGGCGTATTTGCCCTGTCGTCCTGGCTGGAGGCTGCAGGATGCGGCAAATACGACTCGAATCGGTCGCACAGAAAAACCATCGAGGCGTCGTGGCTCAGTTTGTAGAGCGCGCTACACCGGACCGAGTGGTCGCAAGTTCGACTCCCACTCGGAAAAGTGTTTTTCGCGCTTGACATTCCCTTTGGCCGCTGCTGGATGGCAGGTCAAATAGAAGTTAAACACGTCTCACCGCCGTTGGCTCGGTGGCTTTGGGCGTTGGGTCGCTTCCCGTTCTGGCTATGTGTCGGCACTCGGGGTTGTGGGTTCGAATCCCGCGTACCCCTCTGAGGTAAGGCCTCTGAAACTGGGATCAGGAAGTCTAACGCCCTTGACACCGCTCGTACCTCTAGGGGTAGGCCAATGGTGGTACGGGGATCAAATCTGTCGAATTGCGCGATAGGATCGCAGTCAGCAAAGCGCCGGTTCCCATGGAACACCGAAGCAGTTGGCTGCCACAGGGGGTAAAAGCCCTGTGCCTGGCGGGAACCGCAACCTCCTTCGGGAGGTTTACTGCCGCAAAAATTTTCTATATTTTCACGCCACCTTTTCCATTGCACAGAAAAAAAAAATCGATTTAATCTGTAAAGTATTGTTTGTGAACCTTTTTATTGGTTTAAGCCCGTATTTTAACGGTTTGATCCTTGCAAGATAGCGCGTCAACTAAGGTAAATTCGAGTTTTTGAGGGCCGCTTCTCCGGCTGCGGAGTTCGGAGACCAAAACTAATGGTATTCTCTGGCAGTGCCTCGACAGAATATGCTTTTACAGAAAGATGCGTTCATGTCCATACGCATAGCGTAGGCCTTATCCGGGGGTCTAGGGGGGGGGGGGGGGGGGCTGCTCTGACTACTACATCTTTATGATGTAACCACCGTAGATTATGTTGGAATACCGGGAATAAATTACTGTTGGATTAAATAGACTCCGGAAAATCAGAAGTATGTGGAGGAGGAATATGTGGAGTATTACTAGAATATATCTGGAATATTCGGAATATTTGGAAAATTTGGAATATTTTTTGAATATTTGGAATATTTTAGAATATCTGGAATATGTTGGAATATCTGGAATATTTTTGGAATGTTTGGAATATTATTGGAATATTTTTCAATGTGTACATGGAATATCCAAGTGGTCGACCCCTCGCATTTTCTTTTTTATCGTGAAAAAATGTTCGTAATTTATGACTCGAAGCTAACATTCAGGAGCAAGTACTTTGTGACACAGGCTACTGCCAACCTGACGAAAATTTAGAGTGAAGCACACAGTGCAGTGTTGCCAGAAAAGTTGGCAAAAATGCGAATGAATATACCCATGCACGGCGGACGGGTATCTCGGCCCGCCTACTCGGCAAACTCTTCACTGCGAAGACGTCCTTTATTTGCCTAGTAGGCAGGCGGAGATACAAGTCTGCCGCACAAAGGTGTATTCACCAGCATTTTTGCCTACTCATCTGGTGGGACTAAGTGTCAGAAATTTATTTTCTTACGATAGCCATAAAGATCTATTTAATGAAAAGAAAATAAACATATGTCACTCTTTCAAGTATTTATTGTCAATCAGCCTAAACTGCCTAGCATTCCGCAATTATTTTTTTTCTCCTCTCCCGATCTTCTTACGGTAGCCGACATGTTTCTCGCTTCAAATGGTGCGGGGTGGGGTGGGGGTGGTGGTTGGGGAGGGTAAACTCCCGGACTTATTCAAAACAAAAAGCGATAAAAGTAAATATAGTCCGGGAGCGAATGGCTGCTGAGGGGGCCGCCACCGGAAGCGGATGGCCTGCGATGGGAGGAGCGTGGAGCGCCGGCCGGGGAGCGCATTGGTCGGCAGCCGAGCGCGTCCAGGACTGCCACCCACGCCATCGTAAAACACCCTAACCTAAAAATATATTTATTATAAAACACTTTTGCTTTGATGGTCTCATACTCAAGACCGCCGCGCGCGCGAGAGGAATTTTATACACTCTAAAAAAAATTACAATATTCTGTATCATTTTTATGCAGTAATTATCATATCACTTGTGATATAGGAAAATGATACAGATTTTTGTATTTTGTTCTAAAATTATCTACGAATTATCCAAATTCCGTAAAATTGACACAGTATTTTCTTTATCAGATACAAAAGTTTGTACAGCAAGCGATATGTAAATTACTGCGTAACAATGTACAGAATTTTGCACTGATTTTTTTAAGAGTGTATATACGAAATCGATGCTCGCGCTGTGCATAACCTGCGGGGAATGTCGGAAATTTACATTGTTATTGGGATTCGGTAGCCCAGCACTCGGCGAACATTGCGGTGAGGGGAGGGGGGGGGGGGGGAGGGGCGGGGAACGTGCTATACTTGCGGATCAAGTTCTGCCTTGGGTCGAAGAGATAAATTAGCCAAATAACTATTCTATATGCCCGCGCACTAACAACCATATCTTATTTTTGTCGTGAGATTATGCAAATGTAAGAGAGTGTGTGTGAGAGAAAGAGAGATCGAGAGAGAGGGGGGGGAGGGGGGGGGGTGATTGGAATGATAAGACCTGGGTGTATTGTATGGCTGGGCTGGGCGCCCCGCCCACGCCGTACAACTATATACCGGGAAAGGTTAACTCGTGCCGAGCATTCGGCCAGCCACAACTATATCGCCTTGGGAAACTGATATCGCGGCAGAAACACGTCCCTCTCTCTCTCTCCCCCTCTCTCTCTCTCTCTCTCTCTCTCTCTCTCTCTCTCTCTCTCTCTCTCTCTCTCTCTCTCTCTCTCTCTCTCTCTCTCGCTCTGCTGACCCCACCCTGTGCCAGGACTCTCGCTGTCACAGTATGAGGTAAGCTTTAAAAGGTAAGCAACAGCAGTTGGGGACAAGCGAACGCACGCTCACACACACACGCACGTTCTCTCTCTCTCTCTCTCTCTCTCTCTCTCTCTCTCTCTCTCTCTCTCTCTCTCTCTCTCTCTCTCTCTCTCTCTCTCTCTCTCTCTCACACACACACACACACACACACGCACACCTACACACCGAACCGCACAACTTTAGGCTCAGCACAGGCGGTTTAAAACAGGCCGTTGCGTAGTGAGCTCATTGTGCAACGCACCGTGAGGTTATTCAAGGGTAGCTCTCCAGAAGAGTACGCCTCTGTGCTGGTTTATGTTTTTCTCATTTTTTTCTCTTCATTCAATCGTGTTGCATGTAGATTTTTTTTTAATTTTCTTATTTTTTGCTTTGCTACAAGTCTACCCGTCATCGATCTTGCCGCTTTGGCATATCTGCATAGATGTCGCCCGACTGGTCTGTTGTCTCATTCGTCCGTCCTCGATCAACTTTTTCAAAGACACCATATATATATATATATATATATATATATATATATATATATATATATATATATATATATATATATATATATATATATATATATATATATATATATATAAACGTAAAGTAGCCCCAGGGTGGCGTGGCAGCGAGTTATTGGATACGTAAGAGGCTCAAATGGATTAAAACAAATCGGCCGAGGGCGCTGCCGCCCTGCCTGGTACACGACCACAAACTATACATTCGCAATCTGTAACTCGCGGCGCTGCTGATTCCCGCTTGAGTTACACTCGGCGCGACACCTAATAAAGCTGTTTAGCATGATCAGTAGTTGTAATCAGCTCGCTGTAGACACGGGGCGACCGCCTCTTTACCCTTTTATTTTCTCTTCCTGGCGACACTGGGGCGATTGCGCAAGGCCATGGCATCGGTCGCCGCCGTCCTTATTAGCGGATCATTTTCGAATCGATGACGAAATCACTGGGAAGCATGCAAATTTTCTGTTTTCAGAAACAGAATGTCTTATGCTCTTGGCACGGGCTCGCAAATGCAGAAAGCGTGAACATGCAAACTGATTTTTCAGATTACGAAATCTTCACAGAATATGAAAAGTTCAAAATCAAAGTTGTTATTAGAAAAAGGCGGAAACGCTAAAATCAGAAATTTTTGCCGGCATCAATTTATTGATACCCACGTGTTTGAATGTCACACTCTTTTAGGCGCGTGGATTGTTATACGTATACACCTCCACGCTCCCGTTTGTGAAATTTCTACTTCAATTCACATTTCTTGTTTGTAAGTGTGGGAATGAAAATTCACACTCCTGCAACTGTGTGCCTAACACGACGGCCTGCATCTGTCTCTCTTTCTCTCTCTCTCTCTCGCGCGCGTTGCCCTACTTTGTGCGTCATTACGTCGTGTATTTATCTCATACTTATTGACAGATTTAAGCAGCGAGCGGACCAGACCGGCCTTTGCACGCGGCTGCAGAGAGAGAGAGAGAGAGAGAGAGAGAGAGAGAAATCAAGGATTCCGCCATCAGACGACTACTACTACACTTGAGCGCCGTCAGCGCATATTTCATAGTCGCGGCGGGAAAATTAAGAGTGCGTGGTGTCAGGCACCTCATTTGCCCCGGCGGCGCCCCATGTCCCGAGAGACCCGCGTCGCGCGAACGCCCGTCCGGCTGTCGCTTTCGATTTCAATATCTCGTGTGTGTGTGTGTGTGTGTGTGTGTGTACTTGTGAGTGAGCGTGTGCAAATTTACGTAATACGAGTATGAAAATGCGTTATATTGTGAATGAAAGTGCAGCAGCAGCAGGAGGAGGCAGCGCGAGTGACGCGCGGGCAGCTCGGGCGGGGCGCCACTGGGCGGGGCGGGGCGGGGCGGGGCGGGGCGGGGTCGGGGTGGCGCCATCCCGTCGCATTTACCTTCCCTGGCCTATTAACGGGCGCCGCGCGGCCTTGCAGCGTCGCGACGCCGCCGCCTATGTGCTGTGAGTATGAAGTCGCTGGAGGTGACCTTCTCCACACCCGGCGGTGCCGCGTGATGTGACTAATGAACATTATACCGGAGCGCTGCATACGGTGTCGGGGGCGGGAAAAAAAAATCTTTAGAAAAAAAATATATCCACAAGCACCTATTTTTCATTTTTAGTATGTCAATTGTTTTAAATGGCCCCGTATGCGAGGGAAAAAAGGGATTTTGATTTTATTATCTATAGTAAATGTTTTTAATTTCGTAAATTCACTCTTGTAAAGTTTCATTCAAATTTAAACTACAGATTTTCTTTGAATTTGAATTGAAATTTCAATTGCTACGATAATGCTCGACTTGTTATTAAAAAATCGAAAAAACGACACTGCGAAACCTTTAATCCAATTTCTCGCCCATATTGGGCGAGGACACTTTTCCATGATTAATTGGAATGAGAGTTTCTAACCTCCCTCCCTTCGTGCTAGATATGTTTCAGACGGAAGGTCTATTTTGATAAGCATGTTTTTGCCTAACTTTATTTTTGAGCAGGAATCCTCTCTTTATTCCGGTAAGGTTATAAAATCATTTCTCATAGAGCGATAGAAACAAATCTCACTTTCTCGAATGTGGTAAAATTTCCCTCCAAGTCTCACCCGTATCGGAGCGAGAATCATAACTCTCTGATTTTCAATATAATGTCACAACACTGGCAACACAAATGTAAAAATTTTCACACAAGTTGCCTGGTGGGGAGATTTTACACACTGCCCTGCGTAATATTTGCACCCAAGCGTTTAAATTTGGCATACAACACTAGTAAAGTCTTTGAAAACATGCACTGTGCAACGTGGTCTGAAAAAGGCACACCGAATAGATATACAAAGCTGCACATTTCTCTCTTTATCCAAAAATACTCCCCGCGCTGTCTTTTTGTATTTTTCTTTCTTTCCTCAAAACAATTTCTTGAATTAAGTGTTAATAAGTTGGCTGCAGATCAAGCGTGATTTGGAATGTTTTACATTTTGTGTCACCCGGCTGCTTAGCGCCTTCGATGAGCATTTTACATTTAGATTCCTCTTCAGATTAAGATTACATATTTCACTTTAATTTTGGCTCTCTACCTGAAAACCAGAAAGAAAAAAAAAGAAAAAAGAAACAATGGCCTTTTATTTTGCCGTTGGGCTCTTGGCATATTTCCTCTCGTGCGGCGACGTCGAAAATGACAAGACGTCGGGCAAACATTGTAAGCCCGGTACAATACGAGCCGGCGTGCATGACGTGGCTGGGGGCCTCGGATGAGTCATTTTTGGCTGGGCGCCCTCGCGCCGCAGGGGGCCTCTGCTGGGAATAAGATCGAAAAGGTCTCGGACAACATTCAGATTCGGGTCCACCGCCGCTGCCGCCCGCAAGGTCAGGTATGCAACTCAATCAGAGTTGTGTGGGAGGCCCCGTATGGCGGGGTCCGGGGGACTCCATACTGCATCGCGGTGGGCTCTTGCGCTGCTCCTTTTCTAGTCACACTGAAAAAAAAAAATATTTGCTGTGCCAACGTAATGTATCGCTGTGACAATCCAAGCATGCGATCTCACTACCGAGTTTCGGTTATCACAACGAGAAAGTGTTAGTACAACAAACTCAAAATGTTAGTTCGCAAAACTAAACATTTCTTTTCTGTGCGGACTTGGCGATCTTCGTCACGAGTCCGGGCTACGAGGTTCGAGATGAGTGAATGTCCCAGTTCGATAGAACTCGAACGAACATTGGTCTGTTCATGGATCGCTCGATAACTCGAACATGATGTGTTCGGATCCGAAATGTTCGAGTACCATTCAAACACCCGTTCGTTGGCGAACAAAATTACAGACAGTGCCAGAGTCGCGTCAGATTTTCGAACATTTCGAAGGTTGATTTTAACGATGTCGGTTAAACTTAACGTTTTGAATGACGTCAACATTGGACAGCAAAATGTTTATAACATTAACATTTTAATGTTTATTCGCTCAAACTGGCCGTGCTCGGTCCGACTCGTTAGCGGAGGAAAATTTAATCGTTCGTGTTCATTCGAAGATTGGAAGACCAATGTTGTCGAGGGGGAAAAACAACTTCGAAATTTGTGTATGCCTCTTAGTTCAGAAAATTTTTTGAAAAAATCAGGAAAATTTCAGAAAGTTTAAAAAAAATTATGAAAAAAACAGCAAATTTCAAAAACATCTAGAAAACTGTACCACAATTCACAGAATTCTAGGAAAAACTCAACAAAAATTTCATGGAAAAGTAACTAAAAATTCACAAAAATTCACAAAAATTTACAACATTTGAACACCAAAACCCAGAGTTGTTTCCCTCCTCGGAGTTTGTTCGAGTTCGTTCAAATTGGAACTGGACCGATCGCTCCACCTCTATGCGAGGTCAGGGACTCCCGGCGACAACACTGCGGCTGCTGCTGCGGCGGCAAGTCACCGCGGCGACCCTCCCCAACCCGGCTGGGTACCGGGTACCGGGTACACCGGCACCGCTGTGGCGCGGGTACCAGCGGGTACCAGCGGTGACGTCTGCCCAACCCGTTTGCATCATCCATCAGCAGACAGAAGGGCAGGGCTCGGCTCGGCTCGGCCCGGCCCGGCCGGGGTTGACAATCACTCAACTCTGATCAGAGCGGGTCCAAGCCAATACCAGCCCGGCGAGAGAGACAGACTGGCCTGTTGGCTCGCCCCGCTCCATTAGTCCAGCCGATCACAACAACGACTAGTCGCGTGCACTCGTCCTGGAGCAGAGTTATCATCCCGGAAAATGCAATTGCCGTGGGTCATATTCATCGAATACATGAAAATAGAAAAAGAAAAACAATGCGTAAACGCGTTGGCCGTGTTCACGCTGGAATTTTGCTATTTTAATGCTACTTTTAATGAGACTTTCTAAGGAACGCTAAATTTTGAAAACTGACAGCAGTGCCAAAGTTCATCCACCTCCTGCACGAACGCCAAATAATGACTTTGAAAAGGGCCAAAACTTGAAGCTCTTCAGAGGGAGGACTCTGTTTTTACGACAGTACAAAGATCGAGGGGGAAAGCACTCGCGTAATCACTCGTACACCCTGACCCGTAATCAATGCGTAATTACTTGTAATCTACGCGTAATAACCTATTATTAAGGGTTATTATCGATGAAATATCAATTGTAATAACCTCATTATGTATGTTACACTGTAAAATAACCAAAATAACAGAAAATAAGGAGTAAACATGCGTAATAACGGGCGTAATCGCGTAATCACTCGTACACCATTTTCGAGACTGCTTTCCCCCTCGACAAAGATATGAAAAAAAAATGTTAATAATACAATATTTAAACGTGTTTCACTTTGCTGAAATCTCAGTAGCAAATGGACACAAATAATATTCTGATTGATTATATCCCTTAGAAACGAATGTCATTCCCGCGTCACAGCAGCCCGCCGCCGTTGTCTAAACGGAGAGGGCGCTGTGAGAAAAGGACGGCACGGAAGGGCGCGGGTGCTCTCTCTCCCTCCCTCCCTCTCTCTCTCTCTCTCTCTCTCTCTCTCTCTCTCTCTCACTCACTCTCTCACACACACTCACCCGCACACACACACACACACACACACACATACACACACACACACACACACACACACACACACACACACACACACACACACCTCCGTCCTCTTGCATTCCTCGCCCAATAAGAACACCGTCAAAAACAGACATTGGGTATTTCGGCAGATATGATGTAGTACACGCTGTAGCTCCCGCTGGGTACGGCCCCGCGCCACTTGTTTGGGGACACCGCCCGGTGGGGGGGGGCCCCGGGGGGCGCGGCTGGGCCCCGTGTGACCCTGGTAGTCCAGGAATCCTAGCCAAAAGCCCATAAGAGGTGTGAAAAAAATTGGATAAAGCCGAATTTTTGTACACTGGTAGATCTTGACGTGCTGATTAACGAGATTTTTTTTCTTTTTTGAAAAACCCTGTGCGTATGTCCGATTTTGGCCAAAAAGGGCCTAAATGCAGGTTTTTGCGTTAAAAGCCGCTGCTCGGTAACGAATAGTCGTAGAAACATGGGACTAGGCTCGAAATGATCGGAAAAGAACAAAGATTTAAGTAAGTCCCACCCGCCGTGATTTGGGCAAAATTTTGGTACTCAAAAACCGGTTCTTTTCAAAATTTTCAAATTTTCGTTCTGCACTTTGAAAAGTTTCTCGTCATAACATCGAATCGGGCCGGAAAATGACCAAACTGCTCCCTCTAAACGTTGTGCGCTCACTCTCGAGGCAGACGTCGGTTCCTCTAGATTCGCGCTAGCTGCAATAGTTGTCGAGAAAATCGAGTGGCAATGAAACTGTGCAGAGTGCCGGCGCGCGGCCCCGCTGCTCTCCGCGCCGCGCCGCCGCTGGCCCCCCACCACTCGGCCGGGCAGGCCGCGTCCGGCCGGGCGTGTCCTGCCTCACTCGCACTCCCGCGGACCCCCTCCGTGCGACAGAGACGGAGCGCACATGCTGTTTCGGACCACTGTGAGTGCCTTATACCGGGCCGGGCGCGTCGCAAGGAAAACACGCGCTCATGAGCCAAGCTTTGTTTTGGGGCACTGATTCAGCTTTTAAATGGGGAAGATTTCTTATTAATTTCAAAATTTGCAAATATACAATAAAATACAAATATACAATACAATAAAATACAAATCGAGGGGGTAATCACTCACAAAATCTGTGACCTGACTATTACGCGTATTACGCTCCGAAAATGTACAGATTGAGCCAAAAACAGGCAAAACAGACCAAAACGCCATAAAAATAAGGAAAATAATGAGAATTTTGGCTGTTACGCTCCTATTACGCAAACCATTACGCCTTTATTACGGATAGAGTGACCCGACTATTACGATAGTGCATGGCCCCTTGATACAAATATCAGGGGGTAGCAACTCCTAGGGGCCCGGCTGACACCATCCTCGTCCGCCAGATCGGATCGAGCAGGGCAGCCCGGCGCTGCCATCCTCCTTTCTTTTAATTATATGTCGTGTGTAAAACTTAGACATTCAGTTTAATAAATACCTACTTGAAGAAAAAAGAACGAGGAATCCGATGGTGTGCTTCTAAATGCCTAATTCTATTATGAAGTTCACTAAAATAAATTGCAAAGTAGAATGATGCGCTCGGAAGCAGCCAAAGCTGCGTATTTCCATTTTTTTCTAGGTTGAAGAAGCTTTAAACACCCAAACATACAGCGAGCAGATTGTTCTACTTGTGAAACTGTTTAATAATTTCAGGTTTTCATAGTTTTCCTCTTACCTCAAAATGAAAAGAGCCACGAATAGTTTGGAGAGGTTAATGGCGGCCGGAGGGAGAATCATCTTCAAGCCCGAAAAAAAACGTACGGTAAAAACGATGTCTGTTTTTTTTTTTTGAGAAAAAAGGGAAAACTTCAAGGACCTTTTATACTTTGAGGAAAACTCCTAAGATTTTGAGGAAGTCTCCTCAAAATTTGCGGAGATTTCCCTTATTTTTTGAGGAGCCTTCCTCGAAATCTGAGAGGTTTTCCTCAAATTAAGGAAGTTCCTCAAAGTTTTCCCTTTTTCCTCAAAAAATCAGACATTGTTTTTACCGTGCTGCTTTTTCTGAAAAGAAGTGCATATATATCCTACGCCATGCATTGATGTTTAAAGATTCCAAATCTGGTTTCGGATTTTTAAAATGTTGAAGGATTGCTGAGATATAGACGGATCCAACAACGACGATTTGAGTTGAAGGGGGGCCGAACGCAGCGTAAATTGGATCCGTCTATATCTCAGCAACCTTCAACATTTTAAAAATCCAAAACCAGATTTGGAATCTTCATACATCAATGCATGGCGTAGGATATATATGCACTTCTTTTCAGAAAAAGCAGTATGTTTTTTTCGGGCTTGAAAATGATTCTCCCTCCGGCCGCCATTAACCTCTCCAAACTATTCGTGGCTCTTTCTAATTTTGAGGTAAGAGGAAAACTATGAAAACCTGAAATTATCAAACAGTTTCACAAGTAGAACAATCGGCTCGCTGTATGTTTGGGTGTTTAAAGCTTCTCCAACCTAGAAAAAAATGGAAATACGCAGCTTTGGCCGCTTCCGAGCGCATCATTCTACTTTGCAATTTATTTTAGTAAAATTCATAATAGAATTAGGCATTTAGAGGCACACCATCGGATTCCTCGTTCTTTTTTCTTCAAGTAGGTATTTATTAAACTGAATGTCTAAGTTTTACACACGAGATATAATTTACAGAAAGGAGGATGGCAGCGCCAGCGCCGGGCGGCCCTGCTCGACCCGATCTGGCGGACGAGGATGGTGTCAGCCGGGCCCCTAGGAGTTGCTACCCCCTGGCGGGGGTGAGAAAACGCGTCCATCCAAAAGCGCAGACCAAAGGCACAGCCAACGGAAAGGTGGGCAGCGCGCCGACAAAGCCACCAAGGCGATGTGGGGAAAACGGGAAAAGCCGGGAAAACCACGCTGCAAATCTGCAAATGCAATTGGATCATCGCATTTACCGAAATAAACTGCTAAAAAGGCGCTGTATTACATCGAGTGGGCGCCAAGGCATTCCCTCCTAGCTCGCCGCTCCGGCCGCTCCAGCCAAGTCCGAAACAGCATGTGCGCTCCGTCTCTGTCGCACGGAGGGGGTCCGCGGGAGTGCGAGTGAGGCAGGACACGCCCGGCCGGACGCGGCCTGCCCGGGCGAGTGGTGGGGGGCCAGCGGCGGCGCGGCGCGGAGAGCAGCGGGGCCGCGCGCCGGCACTCTGCACAGTTTCATTGCCACTCGATTTTCTCGACAACTATTGCAGCTAGCGCGAATCTAGAGGAACCGACGTCTGCCTCGAGAGTGAGCGCACAACGTTTAGAGGGAGCAGTTTGGTCATTTTCCGGCCCGATTCGATGTTATGACGAGAAACTTTTCAAAGTGCAGAACGAAAATTTGAAAATTTTGAAAAGAACCGGTTTTTGAGTACCAAAATTTTGCCCAAATCACGGCGGGTGGGACTTACTTAAATCTTTGTTCTTTTCCGATCATTTCGAGCCTAGTCCCATGTTTCTACGACTATTCGTTACCGAGCAGCGGCTTTTAACGCAAAAACCTGCATTTAGGCCCTTTTTGGCCAAAATCGGACATACGCACAGGGTTTTTCAAAAAAGAAAAAAAATCTCGTTAATCAGCACGTCAAGATCTACCAGTGTACAAAAATTCAGCTTTATCCAATTTTTTTCACACCAAAATCTAGATTTCCTGGACTATGGGGGTCGCCGCGCGTCCAGGACTGCCCGGGAGGTCACCCCCCCCCCCCCCCTTCCCCTCCCTCGGAGACACTCACTGTTTGGAAGCAAACTCGAGTGTCATATTGTTTTCACACGGCTGACTCCTCGGAACGCCGCCGCAGCCGCCGCCGCCGGCCTGACCGGCAGACGTGGGGGGTGCGATCGCTCCCGCCCGCTCCAACAGCCCCCCTGCAGCTCCCGCCACCCGAAGTTGGCGGTATTTTGCGGATTCAATTAATGTGACAAATGCAAATGTGTGAGACTCGACAATGTTGAGGACTCCCAACACTGCTGCTGCAGCTACATCATATGCGCGCGCGGGCCTTATTCTCGGAAATGACGCCCAGCGAAGAAAATTGAATTGCGGTGGCTGAGGAAGGAGACGAGGCCATTTCTCGCCCGATACACTTGGCTGAATTTACGAGACTCGCGCTCAGGTCAAGGAAGCGTGTGTTACTAAATTAATTTAATAAAAAATGAGACATTGCTTGAGGGTCTCGTGGTACGAAGCGGAGCGGCATGATGTAAATACCGTCATCTCGCGAGCAAAACAGAATGAAATGGCGCCAAGCTTCGAGTGATAATCTTCAAAGACGCCCAAGTAACTGTAAAACCTAAATCAATGTAGAAAGTTTACTAATTAATCCCAAACGGTGTATGTTTTCCAAAGGCTATTTCATCTTCGTGCCACCAGGTCCTCCAACTCTCTCCCCCTCCCCTCCCTCCCTCCCCCACACATCGTGTTTCGGTATGTATACAATGCTACTGTCCTTTATTTACACGGGAGCGAGGGGCCGTCATCTCTTTTTCAGCACACGTTCCTGTCGCGAGGACTGCCCCGGGAGAGCCGCGTATCTCGGCACCCCGACCCGGAGACTTACCGCCGCCCCGGGACTCCTCATGTCGATCTCGACAATGAGAGACACGTCGTAGCATTTATTACTCCTCCTTTTCTCTTTCTTTCCTTACTTCTTGATAATTATTCCCATTCATTTAAGGTTGCGAAATGTTAATTGTGACTCATTAGTATGTGGCGGCTCTCGCGGCGGCTGCCGCCCGGCCCCGGCTCGGCTCGGCGCGGCTCGGCGTGCCTCGGCTGGGCTCGCTGCGCTCGTCAGGAGCGGCCGGCGCGGTGCCTGTGATGGCGCTGGCGGCGCGGACCGCGCGGTCAGATGAGGAAAAAAAGCAGGACCGCCATTTTTGTCTACCAATATACCATTATACCTGCCGTGTGTCTTGTTTATGCAGCTTTTATTTTTTTGAAGCAGATGAAACGTTACCATCAGCAGCTTTTACTGTCGTAAAAGTTTAAAGTAAATGTCAACGTCATCAGTTTAAGTTTTCAAAGTAAAAGTTGTCCATCTGAAGCGTTGAAAGGTTCAAGTTATACGATCAGTTGCCTAAGTTAGACGTAAGACAGTTTTAAGTTCAAAACCATAAGTATAAGTCATCTGCTCCCACTTTAGCGTTTGCGTTAACATATTTTTCTTTAATTTTCTTCTAATGATAGATTGCGGTTTTCCTTATAAAGGTTACATAGTAAGCGGTAAGTGGAGTAACCTCAAAGAAAGTGTCAATTCAAAACAAAACCTGTAATGAATTTTTAGTGGAGATACCGATTTCATTACGTGTCTCAGTTCTCTCTAATTCCTGTCGACCGTCATCAGTCAGAAAACAGAAATTGTAATGGCTACCAGCTGAGTCTGCGATTGAATCAGAAGCTCTCAGGGTTGAAGAGGGGCTTTGTGGTCAACGCCTGGGCAATAGATCAAGATAGGCTAACACGCTCGGTTAGGGGCGGCCGAATATTTTATAAAAATGTCGGCTGTGGGACACAAATTTTGTCTCGATTCGAAAGTTGAATAGTTAACGATGAGTCAGGGGCATTCTTTCTTCGGTGTTTAATTTATCCGGATTGTCCCAGTCGAGATGACATCGGCCGTGGCTCGCAGTTATCTATGTGGACTGAGCTGCTATACGACATGTTTCCGGCAGCTACTCGACTGCATGCACCTTTCTTTCTGCGAGTGTGGTCAGTGCTAATCCAGGGCTCTGCCGGAGAACTGGTCGATACGGGTCACCTTTGTCGCCCCCTGTCACGCCAATAGATAGATAGGCGGTTGTCTTAATGGGGTAGATATCATTGGAATTTCATCAGATACACGACCTAACCAACCTAACGACTAGTGGCGTAGCGTCGGGTGAGGTATTTAAACGTTAATTAAAATTATCTTTTTTCAACGCCTCTACTGCGGCCTCCGAGAATTTTTCCTGACGCTCTCGATATATACTTGAAGCAAGACAACGTGTACAAAGTGCACTTGTGCATTCCTTTAAAGAAATAGTATTGCATCGCGTACAGCTTCTCAGGTCTTGTTATGTTATTCTTATTCGTCAAAGCAGCAGTACATGGTAGGGCCAGGCCCTGGGGCTCCAAGGGTAGTAGGAAACCATGAGATGTCCTGGCAACAATTTCCAGGGCATCCTCTGGTTTCCAACTACCTTGTGAATCCCAGGCAGTGATTTTAGATAAGTGGGCAAAAGATCCTACGCATACACCTGTGTGCAGTAGACGGGTATCTCCGCCTGCCTACTAGGCAAAATTCTCATGTGTGGAGAGTTTGCCTGTTTGGCAGGCGGAAAATAGTAATAATAACAATAATAATAATAATAATAATAATAATAATAATAATAATAATAATAATAATAATAATAATGATAAGAAGAAGAAGAAGAAGAAGAAGAAGAATGTGATAGCGTTAATTTTTTTCCAGTGCCCAAATAATGAGCTGGCTATTGCGCCTGAGGCGATCCTGAGGAGCCTGGGAGCCCCCTTGGCCCCCCCGGGGCGGCGCCACTGCGGGGGCAGCGGACTGGCCTTGGGCGCTTAGCGCGCGGGGGAGGCTGGAGTGGGAAAGGGAGAGTTCCAGAAAGAAAAGAAAAAAGGTATATAAATATCATAAGGCGAACGATGATGAAACCCTAAATCATCGTAAACTGCGCTTCATGTAAGCGACGTATGACTTCTCGCCACTCAGACAGCTGTGCCAATGTTTTTCGTCATCAATGATCAGCTTTTTAACTGCAAAGATTCTGAGCGTTCCTCTATTCTAATCATCATCATCATCATCTCCTGCCCTGGACAGGACTCAAAGATAGTAATTTTTATTTTGCCAGCCTGAGTTAGCAGACCTGTTCAAATCTCCTTCGAATTGAATGCTTTTCGAATTACATATGCAATGGCCTATTATACAACACGCGCCCTGCTTCTCGCACAAGAAGACGACTATTATCTCTAAGGGGCGCCGGCGGCGACCCGGCCAGCGCCTCTTGGGTGCCCCCTGGGTGCCCCCTGGGTGCCCCTTGGGGTGCCCCCCGCGGGCCCCGGGCCCCCCGCGAGGTTAGGGCAGATCGGAGCCACTCGGCCGCACGGCCGCCGCCGGCCCCCTTGCACCGGGCGGCTCTCGGTCTTTTGAGGCCCCCCGTTCCTCATCTGCATGGCGAGGCCTGGCCGCCCATATGGCGGTATGCCACTTTAAATTACCCGCATAGCGCCTCGGCAACGAGTGCTTTAGTCCAAAGCGTTTCCTCCGGGGAATGTTACTGGGAGCGCGCCGGCGGGGGATCACACTCTAAACTTTCTACAAAGAATTTTTTTCGTAGAATACCAAGAACTCTGTGCAACCGTAATATACAATAAATTTTATCGTATTGCAAAGAGTTTGTCTTTGCACTACAAGGAATTTTCTTTGTGTTACAAAGATTTGTCTTTGTATTGCAAAGAAAATTATGCTCTGTATTGGCTTTGTATTACGAATGCACATAATTCTTTGTAATACAAGGAATTTTCTTTATAAGAAGTTAAGAGTGCACTCTTACAAAATGTGTACGAATATTTTTTTTTACCTTTTTTTCTTTAATTGTATTTGTTTTTTTGTTTTGTTTTTCTTTTGATGTTTTCAAGTGAACAAATAAAATTGCTGTTACTTTTTGTTAAATTTAGATATTCTTCTCGTTATTTCTGAGTTTTGCCTATTTCTTCAGTTTTTTGTTTATTTGTTCTCAATTTTTTCGGATTTTCTGTAACTTTATCCTTCCTTTTTGATTTTTTAATTGCTTTTGATTCTTTCAATCATTCTTTGGGGGCCGTACAATGATTTTTTGTAGTGAGCACCCCCCCCCCCTCCCCCAATCCCCCACCTCGGTTCTGTTATGGGACGGGCCTACGTCGGCCTCCCTCACCTACAACCCGCAGTTCGCCATATGCAGGATTTCCTTTTCTAATTTAATGCGACCACGCCTTCCGATAGAAAAAAAGACGAAGAAAAAAAAACACTCTTTCTGCAACCTTTTTGTCTCGGCGTTTTTCTCGATCCTCGCCACCACCACACCTTTCCTCCCTCCTCCCCTTTTCAGGCGAGAGATCTGATCGAATGCATTCTGCATCCATAGCGATAATGAGTGGCTATCGGCGTGCTATCGCGCGAGGAGCATGGCGGGGTGGGGCGCGGTGGGGCGGGGCGGGGCGGGGCGAGGCGGGGTATGGCGCGGCAGCATGGCGGACCTCTGCCGGGTCTGGGGGGGACCTGCAGTGGACCTGCGGGGGACCTGTAGGGGGCTAATTTAAAGTCGTCATTAAACTTTATGAGCAGTGCAAGCTTTTGGCCCGGCCTCGGCCGCCTGGCCTGCTGCAGCCTCCGAGAACTAAGACGCATGCACGGGGATGTCCTCATATTGCTGCTTATGCCCACATATGTAGCCAAACGCAGAAGATTTTTTTTTTTTTTTACAAAATCAACAAAAGACACGTAAATGTCAGTTTTCACACTTTGTAGTTTTTAAACATCTTCTCCCTGGGTGATTTTTTTTAAATTATTTTTTTTTATTTCACCCGCAGTGAGTAAATTAGCTGGGTGGCTAAAATGTTAGCTCTATATGTACAGCTACTGTTTTTAGCAACTAAAACTTCGCTGTGCTACTAAAACTTTTCGTCCCACAGCAAAACAGCTACTCTCAGCTAATCTTTATCCACATAGCTGCGAAAGTTAGCTGTCCATATGCGGCTAATCTTTTTTATCCGTGCGCGAAATTTGCATTTTATTTGGATACAGCCAGTTTCCGATTTTTTGATGGCAAAAGTCATTAATTCATTTGAAGATATTAAAGTTTATCGAAAATAACCTCTACAAGACTGTGCGCGATATCTCACGGGTGCTACCACCACTACTTGTCTTCAGTGTTGCTAGAAAGCTAGGCAAAATTCGTCTGAACACACCCGTGTGCAACGGGCCTGTATCTCCGCCTGTCCACCACTAGGCAACAACTGCACAGGCGTGCATGCGGTTTGCCTAGTAGGCAGGCGGAAATGCCGCCCGCAGCACACGGGTGTATTTAGCCGAATTTTGCCTAGCTTTTGTGCCAACACTGCTTGTCTTATCCGTTTTTCGGTTGTCCGTCCTGGTGGCGCGGTAGCTGCCAGCGAGCAGCCTCCGCGAGCTTGCCGTTTATAGTGCCCGCACCAACGCCGTAAACTTTATGAAGTTCGCGCCGCTCAGTTTGCTCGTCCACCGAGACACCGCCGCGTGTCCTCTCTGCCGCCCGCGGTCCCTCCTGCAGAGTGGGGTTGTGTTCGTCCTAGCTGCCTAAGTGTGTGTGTGTGTGTGTGTGTGTGTGTGTGTGTGTGTGTGTGTGTGTGTGTGTGTGTGTGCGCGTGCGTGCGTGATCGTGTGCGCGCGCACCCGCGAGACAATTACTGCAAACTGATTTGTTTTAGGCGGTGCAGCCGTTTACCGTGTGTGTGTGTGTCATTTCACAAATTAAGAGAGGTGCCGACGTCGCGTGCGGCGGACTGCGCGCGGTATAATTTCCTTTTCCGGGCGTCCCGCCCACTCCCCACGCCCCCCCTCCCCTCCCCATCCTCCCAGCACCCTGGACCCGCCCTGCCCCCTTTTTATTACGAGGGTCGTTTCTCAATGACGTAACTCACGCACGACCTCTCCCGCCCGGGATAGAGAGGTACATGGTGGTTCGTCATAAGCTCGTTTGAATCTTTGAAACTCGGGTAAAATTCAAGTGAAAATTCACAAAAATTCTATAAACATTGACAAGAATTCTATAAAAATTCACAAAAATTCTATAAACATTGACAAGAATTCTATAAATATTCACAAAAATTCACAAAATGTGCACACCAAAATTGAGAGTTGTTTCCCCCTCGCAACCACCTCAGTTTTCCCCCAGTGTTTCTACAAGGGGTTGGCACAGCTCCCTCTGTCGGTGGAGCGGCGGTGCGGTGGGGGTTCTCCCCCGTGGGGTTCCCACACTCCCACACAGATGGCGCATGATGCATCGCCGCCGCCGCCGCCTCCGCGATTTAAATGTACGCGGCGCGCTGACCGCAATAAATTTCCGGTCGCGCGCGGTGCCCGGTGCATTGTGGGTCTCGCGCGCGCGCCCTGATTGGTCCGGGCAGGTCCCGCCTCATCCCTGTACAGCGGGATACGGAAACCCGAGCCGGACTGGACCGGACTCACTGCCGCGGCCGGCCGGCCGGCCGTTCAAAAGCCGATGTAAAATATCTTCCTTACGCTCTGCGCGCATTAACGTGAAATTTATTGCTATCCGTTGCAGCGCCTGTCTAAACGACATTCTCTGCTGCTTAGGCTGCTTAGAAAAAGGCTCTACACCGGCAGCAGCGGGAGGTGGCTGGCTGGTGTGCCTCGGCAGCGCCTATACCGCCCTGCACCGGCCTCGCCTGCGCCGGTCCACCGAGCCGTTTGTTCAATACCGCAAAGAAGAAGAGGAAAATATAAAGGACCAAGACCGGAAGGCTGACTTGTCCTCACAGCATCCATCGGCTGTCGTCGTCATTAGCGAGGTAACCGCGACGCAAGGGGGAGGGCGTTCTACGACCGTGATTGTCTGCTTTTCTGGTAAACTCGAGGGGGAAACAACACTGAAATTTTAGTACACCTCGTAATTCAGGAAAATTGAGAAAAATCCGCACTGAAAACCCAACAGTGAGCATTGCACACTATATGTAAAGCGTGCATGGCATGCGCGCTGTATATAAAGTGTACAGGATATGCTCACTGTATAAAACGTGTGCATGGACATGCTCACTGTATGTAATGTGTGCATGGTAATGCTCACTAAATCTTCAACAGTTAGCATTGCAACTCAACGTGCGCATGGTGATGCTTCCTGCGTACCCAACAGTGAGCATTGCTCACATTTTGTACAGTGAGCATTGCCATGCACACATTACCTACAGTGAGCATGGCCATGCACACGTTATAAACAGTGAGCATACCGTGCACACTGTTTATACAGCGTGCATGCCATGCACGCTTTATATACAGTGTGCAGTGCTCACTGTTGGGTTTTCAGTGCGCTGAGAAAAAAATAACGAAAATTTGTCAAAAGTCACAAAAATAAACAAACACTATAGAGAAATAAGGAAAAATACAAGAAAATTTACAAAAACTTGTGTGAAAACTTGGTGAAATTCGAGTGAAAATTCAGAAAAAATTCTAGAAGAAATCACAAAAATCCTAAAAGAAATCACAAAAATTCTTAAAGAAATCGCGAAAATTCTTTTAAAAATCATGAAAATTCACCTAATGTGTACACCAAAATTCAGAGTTGTTCCCCCCTCGGGTAAACATCACTACTCCCAGTGCAGCGCAAACTTGTCCGGTCGCGGTCTCGCAGACCATTCACCAGCAGATCATTCAACTTTTGCCTCATAATCCCCTCAGCAAATCCCCGCTGAATCCCCCCGTCGCTCGCGGTCACTGGCGAGGCTGAGCTCGCTGGCCGGCCGGTGCACAGCCACGCAGTGCGTGGTCGATCCCTCTAAGGCATCCGATGAAAAAGTAGTCCAGCAGCCGACGAATCCCTCTTCTCTCTTGTTTGAGCTGCTACTCGCCCCGGGAAGGTCGCCGCCGCCGCCGCCGCCGTCTGCACAGCAGCTGCGCGCCAGCTGCAAAAATACATCGACAGGCCGCGGAGCGGGCCCGAGGGGCGATCAGGCCAGCTTATGCGCTGTGTGCACTTACTTTGTATTTTTTCCCTATGGAAATCCAGGTATGTGAATGTCGCACACTTGTAGGTGTGCGGAGGATTCATACACTCAAATGTGTGTGAATATCATAGTAAAATTCATACGTTTTAGTGACCAAAGTACCCTAATGAATCCTCGCACTCTTGCAGGTGTGGGATATTCACACATTTGAATGTCCGGTGCGTTTCTCATGCATTTTTCGGTAGTTTTCATGTACTCTTGATAAGTAATTTGATGAAACACTTAGTATTCTAAAGTACTTCATTGCATTTTTTGTGTCTTTTTTTCTATATTTTTTTAAAAATAGAAATGCACGTGTATTTTCTGTACACGATTTCATCGAGTTTGCCGCCTCTTGAGCGGGCCGCATTGGGTCCCTGGAAAGCCACCAAGAGTGTTGGTTAAATGTCATACGCACTGGCGACTGGATCCACTTCCGCGCTACCCTGCACTTAAGCTGCGGTCGAGCTTATTGTGCCAATGAAAATTCGCACACATCTCCAAGTGTGTGACTGTTACCGAGTGCGGAGGCGTCGCCGTGTGTTGAGATGTGTGCATGTGTGTGTGTGTGTGTGTGTGTGTGTGCGCGAGCCCCTCCCCCCCCCCCCACTGCAGCTGCCCGCGCTGGTCGTGGTGCGCGGCGGCGCCGGCCGGGGGGAGGTGAAGCGCACAATGAGGCTAAATCAAAATCGTTGAACCGCACCGCGCCGCGCGCCGCCGTTAATTGTGAGACCCATAAATGGGGCGCTACCGTCAGGCGGGGCGGGGTGGGGTGGGGCGGGGTGGGGTGGCCGCGCCGATGCAGCGCTCGGGACAATGAATCATATAGCGAACTTTGTGCGGTACGCGCGGGCTGCAGAGCGTCTCTTCCGTCCGCCTCGCTTAGAGCCGAGGGGGCAGCGGGAGCAGGGTGTAGGCGAGGGGTCCTGCTTCACTAGAAATTCCAGCTTTCACCGATTTTATCTGATTTTTCTGTTTTCTTGTAATTTTCCTAATTTTCTTTCTAATTTTTTTCTTTTTCTTTTTTATTTTTTTAGGGTGTACTTTGATTTTTTTTTGTTTGGAGTGAAGGACCCCTCGGGTGTAAGGGGAAGGACTAGGTGCCGGAGGCTCATCGGGGTGCTTTCGAGAGATGCGGTCTCGACCGGAGTACCTCCTTGCCGACTTTTGACTGATGTTCGAGTTTGCGATCCTATATAATTCTACGAAGGCTCAAACTCGAATAGTCATGAGTCGCGACCCGCGGAAGTACCGCGTTCGAGACTATCGCGCGGAGAACTCTGATGACCCGCTCCAGGATACTTCATCGACGCGCAAAACGAAATTTGAATCAGCTGATTATGTGCCATTCGGCGGTTTGACACTGACTTCGTTGGTTGTTTGAAATGAATTTTGCGGATCGGGGCCGTGTCTCCGCGCGGGACGCTTCCTTGATCCGCCGCGCCTACTATAACCGTAACCGGTCGGTCGACGGATACCCGCGGCGCTCGCGTAGGAGCAGCGACCAGCGCCATCTCGCGGCCGCCGGGGGTAGCGGCGGCGGCGGCGGGGTATCGCCACCCGCACGCGTCCACCGCAGGAACATAAGTCACTGGTGGGAACTCGTACCGGAGTCAGCACTCCCCAAGGCACTCCCATGCGTAGTTTGCTCCTCCTGGGATGTATTCCTTTCCGCGCCCGCATTCACTGTCAACGAAAAAAGCACACTAAAACTACAATCAGCACGGTAAAAACTTTGACTTGTTTTTGAGGAGAAAGTGAAAACTTTGAGGCACCTAGTGACTTTGAGGAAAACTCCACTAGGAAATTTACCCCATTTTTTTAAAGGAAACTTTCTACAAATCTGATAAGTTTTCTTCAAAGTCAGCGCCTCAAAAATTTCCGTTTCTCTTCAAAAATACGGGCATTGGTTTTACCTTTACCGTGGACTCTGGTCAGGTCCTTGCCTGCTCTTTTTTTTTTTTTTTTACATCGGCTAGTACGGTCTTATGAGGTACCAATTAAGGCAACATTTTTAACATTGAGCCTCATGGGCGCCGGCGGTACACTAAAAAAAGTACGAAAGTGTCGTTACGCGATTAGGACAAACTTAATGGGCATTGAGTTCTTGGGACGATTTTTCTGCCAGTCTTCTTTCGTTCCCGTATCCTTGCCTGTACAATCATCTTTCTTCTAGTTATATCGCATAATCATTCCTCCTCATCCTCCCACATACAATTTTCTGAATGTTTCCGAACCGTCCAAAAAATCATTGTACGGCCAAAAAGAAAATCATATAAAAATCGAACAAAAAATATCCAAGAAATTAAGAAGAAAAATTGAGAAAAATCCGACAAAAAATGAACAATAAACTGAGAAAACGTGAAAAAAGTCAGAAATAGAGAGAATGATATCAAAATTTATCTTTAAGGGTCAAAAATTTTCATCGGAAAATCACGAGAAATGCAAATGAAATCGAAAGTCAAAAACTTCTTTGTACACATTTTGTATGAGTGCTATCCCCGCCTCGGCCTGGACGCCGTAAGGCGCCGCCTGGTCGAGACGCGACGGACGTTTGTCAAAATCCCGTCCGACACATCGTCAAGAAGTGCGAGGCGGCGGCCGTCCTGGCCCGGGCCCACGGCTGGGGCGGGAGCGGGCGGAGGCACGGCCACTATACCGACCCGGACCGCATTCCGGACCCGGCCTACGTTTTATTTTCGCAGATCCTCTTCTCTCTCTCTCTCTCTCTCTCTCTCTCTCTCTCTCTCTCTCTCTCTCTCTCTCTCTCTCTCTCTCTCTCTCTCTTCCTCCCCCTCCTTCCCTCCATCTGGCCCCTATTGCCCTTTATTTTTACTACACGCTAAATCTTATGAACTTTTTTAATACGCAGCTACCGATTTCTGTAAACATGCTCTATTTATGAATAATTTTGTGCCCAATTATGAACAAAATGAGCCGACTATGAACAATTTTCTTCATAATTACGCACAAAATTATGCGTAAATAGAGCATGTTTACAGAAATCGGTAGCTGCGTATAAAAAAAGTTCATAAGAATTTAGTGTGTACACGCGGGATACACAATTGTGTGTGTACGTATTTTTGCGCGCTTTGGTTGTCATACATACAGGTGTCATTTTAGTCTGTATTCGCTACTTGTTACTTAATTTCATGTTGTTTTTTTTATCTTTTTTTTTGGTCGAGTTTTTGAGGAAGACGGGGAGACTTTGAGGAACTTGCTGTCTTTGAATAAAACTCCGAGTTCTAGGAAGTTCTCTCAGAAAAAGAGGAAATTTCTCTCTTGTTTTGAGAGGATTTCCTTAATACCTGAGAAGTTTTCATCAAAATCAGGTGTCCTTTAAAGTTTATACCCTTTCCTCAAAAATTCAGGCATTGTTTTTACCGTGATCTAATATATGAGTTGCAGTTGCAGTGGAACATCATCACTTAAATAGATGCTCGAATTCGTGACTCGGGGAAGCGATTTGACATTTTCTAAGGGTAAAGCTTCTCTACCCTCTTCACTCCCCCCCCTCTCTCTCTCTCCCTCTCTCTCTCTCTCTCTCTCTCTCTCTCTCTCTCTCTCTCCCTCCCCCCGCCCCTTTGGTCGCTGTGCTTCCGCCGCCCTCAGCCAGCGCCGCGTGTGGAATTCGCAGCAAACCACCTGCGATCCGCCGCAATTAACACAATGTCTGTCTGCCATGTTCCGTGAAGCGCTTCACAGGGCGGGACGTCCTGACTTCTAATTGCCCTTTCTAATAACTTCTCGCGAAGTAATTAAAATTTTGGGCAAAACACGTGTTGCTCCCGTTTCTCCACTACGAGCAACGTACCAGTCCCTCCTTGTCCGCGAAATATACCCTCGGTAACATTTCTTTTTTCCGGTGAATTGGTATTTTTTTTTCCACGTTCAGGTCAGATATTTAAGAGAGAGAGAGAGAGAGAGAGAGAGAGAGAGAGAGAGAGAGAGAGAGAGAGAGAGAGAGAGAGAGAGAGAGAGAGAGAGAGAGAACGGAGTCGCACAATACCTTTCTAGAGCCACACGCTCCCGCGGACCGTTTTCGTCGGAAGCATTGGCGGGCCTGGTGACGAGCTCCCAGCAGACGATCTTTGGGTGAACGCGTGCAGAGAGCCAAACGCCTGCTTAGTATTTGGACGGCGCTTGCTATTGTTTTGTTTTGCTTTTTTTTTTTCGTGTTCTTGTGGTAGTCCGGGTTCAACAGGTGTGCCCGGGGTGCGCTGTAATTGCCGATGATACTGTTGATTGTTTTGCGGGAAACAAACGAAATCCAGTTCTGGACATAACTGCACTTGGAGGAAGAGTATGAGGAGATAACCACACGAGAGCTCCACCTCACGTGTCTTGTCGTTCTCATTCCTGTCAGACCGACCGCCGCGATCTAGATTATCCGCCCGGATGAAAGGATCAGAAGGTGAAATTACTCTTGAGAACAGTAGTTACTCTATAGTTTTTGAGCGGTTAACTGCACCTTACCAACTAATAAACTACCCCAACGTCGTCAAAAAGTGAAAACTGCAGTCAAACCGAGGGGGAAACAAACTCTGAATTTTGTTGTTCAAGTTTTGTGAATTTTTGTAAATTTCTGTGAATTTTCGTTAATTGCTATTGATTTTTTTTTCGTGAATTTTTCTGGATGTCTCTGATTCTCTGTCCTGAATATCATCCTTTTTTTTGGATTTCTCTGAATTTTCCTGAATTACGAGGTGTACAAAAATTTCAGGGATATGTTTCATCCTCGCGTCAAGCAGTGGTGTATTCACGGTCCGTCAGTACTCGATAAGGAACTATGTACTTTGATCTGAGGGTGAACTGTAGATCTTTCCGCATGCGGGGCGATTTGCATCCGATGGGTCAATTTGACTGTGTTTGTTGTCACCGCGCGCCTCGCCTCGCCCCCCGCGTCGCCCGCACACACTCGCTGCCTCTCCACCACAAAGGACTGCTATCGGCGGCCCGTATCGTGCGCGAGCGCGCGCGAGCATGGCGTATGGCCGCGGGGTGCCATCGATTTATGCAAAAATGTCGTCCGTCAGCTAATTTATTCCCACCGATTGGCGAGGACGGACAAATGCCCGGAAGGGCTCTGTATCACAGAGAGGAATCTCCTGTGTTGTGCGTAAGGAGTGGACGTGACACGGAGGAAGGGGGGAGGGGGGGGGGCGAGAGAGAGTTTGAGGAGGAGCAGGGAAAAGTATAGGAGCTTGTCGAACAGCGCGCGGACAATTCGGACAGAAATGGGGGGAAACTTGATAGCAGTTAGAAATCTTACGGCTTTTAGGAAATCGTGCTGAAAGCGAACCGATGTGACGGCACGGCCTTTGCACCTGCTGCTGCACCTATGTTGAGGCACAGTGATGCCACGTATGAGTAGGCAAATTTCCCTCGAATGCCTACTCTAATGCCTGGTAGGTAAAGGGTAGTCTCCTGTTTGCGGAGAGTGTGCCTGGGAGGCAGGTGGAAATACCCGTGAGGCTTACTGCAGGTGGATTTGAGAAAATTTTGCATACTTATCTGCCGACCACTGATGACGCACCATTTTGCACGAGAGGCCTGATGGTATACTTGCAGCCTTTGTTTCTCTGGATACTTCAAACTCGTCAAACTTGTCCTCCAGTGACGCGAGGAAAAAGTGTTTGCTTCTCAAAATGGACACGCGTATATACGTGTTTGACGGGAGAGGCGGGCTGCCTGCTGCCTTGCGATTCGTGGAACGGAACTGGCTGCCGGGTCACTCGCACCAAAACAGCAATGAGAGTGGTTTTTTTTTTTTTTTTTTTTTTTTTTTTTTTCATTAACGGCTTCGAGTCGTGTCGTGACTGATCGTTTTTATTGAGTATTAGTAGACGCTCACAAGCAGCCATGCAATTGCTTCTCGATTTCGTACTTCTGGTGAAACTTCTTACAATATTTCTCTGCTGTCAGAAAAATTTGACCAAAATGAAATGTTCATTAGCTTAGTTTATATATTTTGGACAAGAAAAAAATATGCAAGGAAAATTTTTTCTGCGCAAGAGCTGAAGGTTTTTCCATTATAGAGATTTTTTTCCTCATCGGTCTCAGCATTTCTATCCTCTGTGCAAACTGTGGCTGGCGACAGACCACCGCCGCCATCGGTCCGTAATAGCGACGAGGCACGCCTGGCCGACACGTCTAGCAAAAACATGAAGATGCCGACGCGTCTGCCCCGCCCCACCCCGCCCCGCCCCGTCCCGCCCCGTCCCGCCCCGTCCCGCCTTGCCCCTCCCCGCCCCAGAACGCCTCGCCCGACTGGGCTGGACTGCACTAGTCACAGTCACCACTCTGCGGTCTAGCGCCATTTATTTGATCGTGAAATAGATCACGTTGACTTATCCAAATTCTGAAATATAATAATTACGTTTATATATATTTATTTAATTTTCATTTTGGGACAATGCGACAACTTTACCAGCGAAAATATCTCTTCGACGATGCCACCGTTTAGCACTCAACCCTCAGCCGCGGAGGCGGTCGGGGCTATGACGTTTCCGATGAACCTTTCCGACCCATTTTCCGACCACGTCGACGCGATTCCCGCGCGCCTGCCCTCGCGCGACATAATTCAAAAGCCCCCGCGAGAAGCGCGTAGAACGCACTCACCGTGCGGCGCGGCGCGGCGATTCAAAGAATGCCACCTCCGCTCCCCTCAGCTCAGCCTCACTCCGCTTCGTTCCGCTCAGCAGCGCTCAGCAGCGCTCAGCAGCGCTCAGCGGCGTGGAAACTAGCAGATGCGTGCCGCCCCGCGCGACACTGAACCCCGTGAACCGTGCAGCCGCCGCGCGACTTCTTTCTCATAAGTGCGCGCGAGCTCTGCTAAGCGACGAGCCAGCCATAGAACTACACGGGCAAAACTTTCATTCCCGCCGAGGCCGAGACTGATTCTCTGTCCTCGACAAATTTTAAAGCTGCCCTCAAGGCTCACTGTGATTAGTAGTCTCGCAGATTTACATGATATTTGCTGAATATTACAACCACGCATAACGAAATAGGTTTCAAATTTAGGACAGTAACTCCTCTCATGCTCATTGATAAGTTATTCCAAGTCGGAACGTGTCACACTGTGAAAAATATCTTTGTAGATTCGCGATTCATTTTGTAAATTATGATTTTCGAAATATTTTTTAAATTTACGATAACCCTTTATTTCTTGCTCGCAATTGAATTTGAAGTCGATACGTAGTGCTTGTAATTGTACGATTTGTTTTTGTAATTTTACAGATATTCGCGTAAATCTACAACTATTTTGCCCGGTGCACCTGTCATTTTCACAGCTGCAGCTGAGAATTGTATGGTTATTTTTCACAGTGATGAGCCATGTTAAGCGATATAAGGGAAAGCGCAGTTCCCCCTCAACACAATATTTTTATCAATTTTCTTAAGTTTTAAAAATGGTATTTATCTCTCGTTTCCCTTAAAAAGTATTTTTTTTTTAAATGCAGTGTTCAAGCATAATAATGTTGGCCTTACAAAAGTGAGATAAAGTAATAATATTTGGTGGATACTTTCTGGCGACAGTTTTGTTTGAATTACTCATTTGGACGCGCTGCTCGATTTTCGGTGTTCCCTGCGCTGTCGTTCCTGTCCTTTTTTGCCATCTCCTTTCTCCTCCTTTTTCTCGGTCCTTCGCCATCTCTCTCTCTCTCTCTCTCTCTCTCTCTCTCTCTCTCTCTCTCTCTCTCTCTCTCTCTCTCTCTCTCTCGCTCTCTCTCTCTCGCTCGCTCGCTCGGCTCATGCTGCCAGACTCAACACTCGATGTAAGACTCCGGACCGAATCAAGCCGGAGCTGAGGGGCATGCGGTCAACTAATTGAACGTACCCGTCATATTAACGGCGTTGACCCAAATTCCTGTTGGTGGTAGACAGGCCGCAAAAACAAAGCGCTCCCGCGGAGTGTTTTGGTGACTGGAAACCTGTTGTGGGGAGGAGGACCGGCCCGGCCGGGTTCCGGTTCCTCCTCAGTATATGCGACACTTTTAATTGCGTCAAGTCTGAAAATTTTGCTGCTGTCTTTGCGCTCTTGAGCTTGAGCTTAGTGCATTGACAACTCTGTCAAAAATCGGTTTCGTATTATGTTTATTTCGAAGCCAGTTCTCACGCAGGTAAATTGAGCTTTGATGTTTCGTTGTCTTCATACCAAGTTTATTAACAAATTAACAGTTTTTATAATGAAAGGTATAGCAGTAGATATTTGTTTTGAGTTCCCCCCTTCTTTGACTTGTTAATCTTATTTTCTAGTTAGGAAGCACAAAGCAGGTCTTCCGCCAATGCATACGTGCCGTACTATAAAGTGCTATTTATAGTTTTTTTAAAATTATATTTAGTGTTTTAGGAACATTTTCATGACATCGATTGTCAAGGCAATCAAATTAATCAATTAATTTTTTTGAGGCTGATACCACTGCCTGGCGCACTATGAAAAAAAAAATGAATATTAACCTCGACATCGTTAAACAAGGTATCTACTTTTAGATCAGGCGAAGGGTTATCCAAAGCGACCAGTATCTCCGTCACTGGCTTTGCCGCATCTCGGCCGGCCTCTCGCCTTCCTCCTCGTCGTCATCCAGGTCGCCGATGACGGAGTCCCCTCGCCCCGAGCCCTCCATGAGGGCCCCGTCCTCGCTATCCCCCTCCCCCCCGGTCAGCTCCTCTCCGTCATCGTCGAAGAACAGACCCTCCTCGCCGGCCTCCTCGTCCTCCTCCTCGTAATTCTTGTCCTCGTCGGCGTCCTCGGCCTCCGCGGCGCCGCAGCCCTCCGCCGCCGTCACAGTAGCCTGTCGGCTAATAGGCCTCGGCGGTGGAGGTCCGAGATCTCCGGGATCCACACGTGCCGCGAAACTAGCCGCTCTCTTAAGACCGGCGCTGACGGATCGCTCGGCGGCAGGAGCGGCGGCAGCCTTGGCAGGCGGTAGGGCCGCGGCGGGGGGTGTGCGAGCACCGGCACGGGGACCTCCACCGGCACCCCCACGGGCACCGGGACCTCCACGGCCACTGGCACCTCCACCGGCACCCGCACCGCCCCCGTGCTGGCTGACCACAATCCTGGGGGACAGCTTGGCGGCGGCGGCAGCAGTTCTTCGAGGTGTGGTAGGAGTTGACGCACTAAGGCCGGCGGCAGGGGTCGCCTGCCTGTGGTCAGTGGTGGTTGTTGTTGCCGGCTTCGCTGCTGCCCGAGGCTTGGTCGAGGGTTTCTTCGCTTCCGGTCCGTCCTCCTCGTCCCTGTGCGGCCCGGAACCGGAACAAGAGGAAGTGGATTAGACGGATTGCCAGCTCGGGCCTAAGCGCCATTCAGATAGAGGCAAAAAAAGAATTACAGAGTTCCATGTAGCACTCCAGAAAGCACGCAACTCTGGCGGGACAGAGATGCTATGTGAGTTTGGAACATTGAAGTAGTCTCACCATGCGGGAAAAATATTTCTTTTTGTCAATTTTGATTTAAGAAAAAGAATGATGCAGACAGATTTGTCAGTTCAGCAGTCAGGTATACCGCTTTTTAGTTTAAGTTGGCGGTCAGCGCCATGAATGAAGGACCCTCATAATGTATGATGGAAAGGTGTCAAACGTGAGCAAACTACTGAAAAACCGTACGTGCTTGAAATTTCTATGCACTCCACACTCTAAGATACACATGTTACATTTGTTTTACTTGCATTCCTCTCATGGCAATTCAGTTAGTAAAAAGCTGCGTAGTGTTAAAAGTGCCTTGATGTTATGAATGCATTAAGTTGGTTTCTCAAACTAATCATGAATCGAATGATGTATACGACCTTTACTTCACACCTTACCATTACGTGAAAAGTACGCAGTAAAATGTGTTGTGGTACAATATCGTCTTCACTCGTGGACGTTCAATAATCCTGGTGCTATGGAAGTACAGGTGTCGGTAAAGTGAGACAACACCTCCTTACACCCCTTCTCCGTCGCCGAGAGTGACGATGAGACTCGTCCTCGCGGCCACTAGATTTTCGGAGAAACTTCTCGAGCCGTCAAGTGAGCCAGCAAGTGGAAGAAGGGAGTAAGTTGACTTAACCCCATGACCACGACTTTTTGAACCCTGAGACTCGTTTGACCCACCAGAAGTCCCTACAGTCACCTTGGAGAGTCGTCAGGGAGTTTTATTTAACTTCTCAAGGCGACCTCACGTACTTTGGATGCACCAAACAGCTCCAAACAGACCAAAATAAGAGGTCATAAAGTTAAGTCGACTTATCCTCTGCTTCCGCTTCATGGCTCTAAAGTAGGTGTTAAGGTTAAGCTAAAATGGTAAGAACCTATGGCAGCGGTGGTGGTGGTGGTGGCGGTGACAGGTGCGAGGGACGCGACGCCGCCCGGGCCTGGGCCCATGTGGACTCACTCCCATCGAGGACCCCCCGCGCCGTTGCCGGCCGCGACGTCGTCCAGCGCCGGGTGGGACCCCGTGTTGGGCTTGCGGGTGCGGCGGTAGTGGCGGATCTCGGCCAGCACGGTGCGAGACGAGTCGTAGTCCTGGTGGCGTGCCGATGTCGACAACAGTGTTTTGCAGAGTTAGTGTCTCCTCGGTAGCTTTTTTAAATTTAATGTTGTCATCGTGGCGGATCTGCGAGCAGCTTTGAGCGAAACGGTGGGGATTTATTTCTCTCAAGTGTTAGTCGTCAGCAATGTTAAGTTCTTTGGAAAGCTGCCGCTAACGTTAAGACGGATCTAGCTGCAACGAGAAAGTGCTAATTGCTCACGAAGTCTTCATCAATACTGGTACAGGCTTCTCTCTGTCAGCGCCACTCCCAGAAAAATCAGTTCGTGGATCAAGCAAAATGTTCTTGAGCTTGACAGAGTTAAGATAAACTTTCCTTCTTAGAAGACCATCTCACTTGATTTAAAACTAAAGGGGCGTTTACGCCAGCAAAATTATTTTTAATTTCACTGAAATAAATTCTTCAACTGAGACATGCTGAGCACAGTGTTGAACGGAGCTAGAAGCTTATTTAAAAAGCCTTTGTGTTTCAATGAGAACAAGTGTCCAGAGTACAGAGTACTAAGTTGAACGCATTCTAACTACTGGGTCTAACAGTTGACGATTGGCTTTTTAACAAAGGATCTAAAAGTGACAATTGGTTAACATTGTCTCTATAGACACAATGTGTCTGTCAAACACTTTTGTAAATCATTTTGATATTATTGTTTGCACACAACATCTTCAAGCACATTTTCAAGCCATGAACCGAGTTCTCTGGGGGCTGCAGTCCAAACGGAAGTGGGAATCAAACGGAAATAAGATCCGGCGGATCTGACTTGCCTTGTCCCTCTCGGGGCTCCAGATCTTGTGGCGCAGCGCCGCCTGCAGGTCCTCGCGCATCCGCTCCAGCTGGCGGACCACGATGATCAGCTCCATCTGGAACAGTCGTGTTTCACATATGGGTTCGTTATGCGCTGCTAGTGGGAGGCGGCGTGCCGAGCCCGTGGTGTGCCGCGCCCCCATTGGAAAAGCCGTGGAAACACGACGTTTCTAGGGCAGCGCGGAACCATATCACGGAGCGGAACTGCGGCCGCGGAGTATAGACAATGGTGTCTGCTGCGGGGGTGCATGTCCGCGGGGCTAGCGTAGCAGGAGGAGGGCCTCACCTCTGACAGCGAATCCAGGTCGAGCGTGAGCGGGTCCAGATTCGGATCTGTAACAGACGGGACGACTGAGTGGCTGCATGCAGGACCGCGCCGAGCCCACTGGCACTGGCCGCGCCAGGGCGATAGACAATAAGCAGCTCGAAAAATATATTAGTGGGTAAGGTGGGCCGGGCAGCTTCTCGAACTTGTACAAGGCAGCGTACACCTGTGCGCAGGTTCTGCCCAGAAGGCGGGCGCAGATGAAGCCCACTTTCCGCCACTGTCGCTGGGCTGCTTTCTGCCGTCTCTTCTCGCAACAACATTTTCGCCTCATCGATAGTGATTTTGCATCCTACTGTGTAGTCTGGCGTGCTCGTTTGATTTTATACTTGAAAGAGGCGGGTTTACAGCCAACAATGAAGTTCGAAATTAATAGTGAAAAATAATAATCAGACAGATTAAAACAAAAATCTTTAGAAACATCACGCTTTTATACTTAACCAGAAAAAAAAATAAAATCAAAGTAATGTTTGGAAACTTAAAAGGTTGGAAAAAAATCAAGAAAATAAGAAAAATGTAGATATGAGTATTTGCAGTTTACCGGTGAGCCCGTTCATCCTGCGGGCGTAGGTGACCTCCTGCTCCAGCCAGCGCCGGCGCGCCTCCAGCTGGCGGCAGAGGACCAGCTGACCGTCCAGGCGCCCCCACCAGAGGTGTCGGCCCGCCTCCTGCGAACCTGCAGCAGCAACAACAACAACAACATCGGGGCGGTGCTTGTAGGGCTCGCAGCAGCAGCAGCAGCGCCGCCAACAAAAACGAGATCGGGTTGGCGGCGCGCGCGGCGGGTCAGGCTGTGTGGCGGTCAGGGTCAGGGCTGCCACACCCACTTCCGGCGCGCCGCGTGCGCGCGCGAGGACCAGGGCTGCCGGCCTAAACGGGATGTAGCTGTTGTTATTGATCCCGATGAGATTCCTCCTCCTCCTCGCATGCGACGCGCCTATAACAGCCCCGTCCGCCCAAGTGAACCGCGCGGTGGTGGCCGGGCGGGGCCCCCATGGCGTGGGAAACTGATGGCGCCCCATACGGCCAAAGCTCCGGCGAAAGCCTTTCACCGCGATGAGCAGCCCGCGGAAAAACGCACAGTCATGTGAAGGTCGCGGGAGAGTGAGAGAGAGGAAAGAAAAAAAAATAATACATTGCCATAGACCGCACTTAAAAAAAAAAATATTGAAAATAATTTTTTGTTTTCCTAGTTTTTGTAATTCCATTATTTCATCAATCTTTATTTACATGCATTTTTTGTTTTCTTTTGTTTCAGAATGGCATATTTCCCATCCAGGGCAGAGGAACTAACTGCATCGCCAGCAGGTTTCGAGCTTCTGGCAGGTGAGTCGTGTCATCTCAGGTGACAGAATGAGACGACCTTTTTCTGCCTTCCATCGGTGTCCTGAGGGGTGAATTGTCCCATCCAGTTCCAGTTCCTCCCCCCCCCCCCCTTTCCCGTGCTCCCCCCTCCCCTTTCCCTGGCCCCGCACGGTCTAACCCGTTCACGCTGCTGTGACCCACCGCCATATGGGTCCACCCCCCTCCCCCATGAATACTTCGCGAGGAGGAAACAACTCTGAAATGTTCGTACACTTCGTAGTTAAGAAAAATTCCAGAAAAAAATCAGTAAATTTCAAAAAAATTCAGACATTTTAGAAAACTTCAAATGAGTAAAAAAAATAATCAGAAATAACTCAGGAAAATTAGAAAAATGTCACTTGAAATTACAGAATTCTAGGAAAAAAACTCAAGCGAAAATTCACAAAACTTCCAAAATGTGTATTTAAAAATTTTGGAAAATTAAGGGTTGTTTCCCCCTCGAGAATGCGCCTGTCACCCACCTCAACTGCAGGAGGGTTCGACCTCAGTGGGAAACAACTCTGAAATGTTTGTACACTTCGTGGTTAAGAAAAATTCAAGAAAAAAATCAGTAAATTTCAGAAAAATTCAGAAATTTTAGAAAACTTCAAATAAGTAAAAAAAAATCAGAAATAACTCAGGAAAATTAGAAAAATGTCACTTGAAATCACAGAATTCTAGGAAAAAGACTCAAGTGAAAATTTTACAAAAATTCCAAAATGTGTATTTAAAAATTTTGAAAAATTAAGGATTGTTTCCCCCTCGAGAATGCGCCTGTCACCTACCTCAACGGCAGCGGAAGGTTCGACCTCAGTGGGGACGGTCTCCGGACTGCCGGGGGGGAGGGGGGGGGGTGGGCAGGCTGCGCAGCCTGGGCCTGGTACGAGCCACGGGGCACGACGGCGCTGGGGCGGTGGTGGTGGGGCCAGGAGGGACCAGCAGCTGCTGTCATAAAACGACAGCACAGTGTATAAATACATACCCGCAGAGTCCCTGCTTACCCTGCTTGCTGCCTACAAGAAGGCCCCTGTCGTCCATTGCCCGTGCGTGCGACTTTTTCTGCGTTCCGCCGCTCGAAACCATATATACCAACACCAAAGATTTCGGGAGAACCTCGTTTCATTCCGAGTGAAGGTGTTTTGCGCTCCGTTGTCGTGAAAGTGGATCAGATTCCGCCGACCGAGAGAATCAAAAAGCCATTCCACACATCCTGAGCCTCCTCCCCCTCCCCCCTCCCATCTCTCTCTCTCACATACACAGGCACGCACGCACAGCTAATATTTCTTTCTCGTAATTTCAGCGGGTTATGGCGCACGAGTCCTTAAACATCCTCGCGTCCACAACACGGCGGTCACACCCGGGCGACGATGTGCCTAACGATCGATAACAGATCGTTCCGATGCGATCATGAAGTACCGCTGCGTGCGTCGGCCGGTCGGTCGGCCGGTCTGTCGGTCGGTCGGGCGCGCGCCTCCGCCGCGGCCGATCTGCGCGAGATACGCCCTTATTCTTGCGCGAGATACGCCCTTGTTGCGCGGAGCGACGACGCCAACAGTAAAACCGCGCGGCGTGTCATAAAATAGCGAACAATTTATCGCCTACGATCGTTTATAACTGGGCGGGAATAAATATAAATTCGCCGCGTCCCGTGCGGATCGGGTTATGCTAGAATCGCTCCGCCGCGGCGCGTAAGACGGGAGAGCACCCCGCAGGGCGTCAGCCGACCAGAGGCAAAAAGGGAAAAAAGGAGAGGGGGGGGGCGCATGACATTTACTCTTTTAATGTGCAGCGAAGATGGTCATTCATCGTCCGCTAGGGCCTTCCACTACTCATAGCAAGCCTCAGAGTTATTTATTTAATATTTTTTTTGAAGAGGATTAAAGAGAAAAATGACGTATTTTTCGTTTTTGAAGCTGACTTACGGTGCGCCTGCTCCTCCTCGTGCCGGTCGAGTTCTGTCTCCAGGCCAGCGATGTACCTCTCCAGCTCCGCATTGGACCTCGCCAGGCAGTCTCTGCAACCACAAAAAAAGACCTTTTCTTTTGAGCAGTGTATGCAGATTTTTGTTTCATGCATTCCCAACGTGCTGTTCGTTATTTCTGCATGCGCCGAGTGGGGATCACTCACACACCTAATGTGTGAAATAATTTTTTTGACGTTAGATTTTTATTTTTTATTTTTTTTCCCTTTGGATTTTTTAAGGAAAATTTCTTTTACTCTTTCATATTTTTTATCTTTTACCCCATTTTGGAATTTTGTCAATTTATCTTTTTTTAGATTTTTCTGTACGTTTCTTCTTGATCTAGTTTTTTTTTTATTTACTTTTATTTTTCAGTTTTGAAAATAATTTTTGAGGGGAAGGGAGGCGGCGTACAATGATTTTTCGAAATGACTCCTCTCTCTTTCGGACTGCGCCAAAAGAAAATAATTCTGTCACCGACTGGTAAAAATAAAATCAGTAGCTTTTGAGCGCCTCCTATGATGACGAAACACCTGCTTCTAATCCGCAACTGCCAAGTCAGCGGCGGGAGTCGATAGCAATCGTCCGAGCTGAGTTTGATGGATGTTGGCCCTCCTGTGCACGGCCGCGCCCCGCCCCGCCGGCCCGAAGCACACTACCAACCGACATTCAGCTCTTGGCATTCGCCATTGAATCGGATTAGATTTTCACCCTGTCTCTCTTACCCCTCCTGCCGCCCCTACCCTTCACATTTGCAATCGCGGGGGCGTAGCTGCTTCTCCACGTCACGTGTTTCCGGTGTTATGTTTGCTGTTCTGACGGGCGATCGACTCTGTATCCGGTCGGCACGGTTAAGGCAGGGGGTAGACGGAGGCAGGGAGGTAAGGGTTGGCCCCTGTGCGTCTGCAGGGTAAGGGGTAGGCCCTGTTGCGTGCTGAGCGGTGCGAACCTCGCCCCGCCCCGCCCCACCTCACCCCGCCCCACCCCACCCCGCCCCACCCCACCCCGCCAAACTCAGCCTATACCTCGGACGGCGCTTCCCTCTGCTTTCCGTCTCCGTCTAGTTTGTGAAGGCGACCTTCGGGAAAATGTTTCCGGCCTTGTTTTCTGCGTTATGATAATGGCTCGACTTCCTAAAAAGATCCGCCCCTTGTCATTATCCCGAAGATTTTCGTCGTACAATTAAGTCCTGCAAGAGCGATAAATAAATATAAATTTAAACATATTTCTGACTGAATGTTTAAGTCTAAAGTAGTGGGCGTTTTCGAAGAAAAATATCAAGGCAAAGAAAAGAGAGATATGCTATAGTTGCCCAGCGTCATACGGCCAGAGCGGGCCGGGCGCGAGGCAAGCGCCTGACAAGTCGCGATAGGCAACCAACTGTGCAGTTGTGTTGGGCAGCGTGCATACCCCCGCGAGAACGTAGAGGAAAAGGGAGGGGGGGGGGAGAGAGAGAGAGAGAGAGAGAGAGAGAGAGAGAGAGAGAGAGAGAGAGAGAGAGAGAGAGAGGGGGGGAGAGAGAGAGAAAGAGAAAGAGAAAGTAATACTCCGCGGTAACGTACAGCTCCAGGGAGATCAACATTCAAATAGAGCGCCACGCCCGTGCTCAGGGGGTGCGCGGCCGCCGCACCCGCCTGTTTGCTGCACTTGGTGTTGTGGTGCCAGCGTTACCAACGTAACCCCATTTTTTTTTACGTAATTACATCTCCGGCGCGATCATCCCCCCTTCTCTCTCTCTCTCTCTCTCTCTTCCCCCCTCTCCCTCTCTCTCTCTCCCTCTCATTCTCTCTCCGTCCTTCGCGCGCTCCACACCCCTTCCTCGGGTCAGCTGTCCAGCTAGCACTTCCCGGCACGCGAACTCAACGCCTCCTGATACCAATGCTCATTATTCTTCAAGAGCGGAAAAAAAAATATTAAGGGAGGGGGTGGAAAGAAATAAAACGAGAAATCACGCGAGCAACTACTCGTGCAACAAGGGTAACAACGCCCTGAAGTGGTCTGTTTGCCTTCAGTATTGTGGGGGGTGGGAGGCCATTCGACCGCAATAAGCTCTGTATTCGGAGGCGATCGGCCAGGGCAGAATCTAACGAGGGGGCCTCAACTCCTGAAATCAGGTGTACACAATCGCTGAAATCTTCGAAATCATTGTCAAAAAATGTGGATTTATTGCCGAAAAAATTGATTTGGGTGCGTATTTTGGGCTCATAAAGCTCAAAATACGCTTGTATTCACTTTACGAATTATTTCTTTCAATTATTAAAGGTGTAATCGTGTTAAATAAATCATGTGAAATCTTGAAATCATGTGTACAAATTTTGGGTGAGTTGAGGCCCCCTCGGAATCTAACGCTCACCTCACATATAGTTTTTGGAACTGAACACAATATGTGAAGAGAATTAAATGTAGGTCAGAGGGCCAGGGTTCTTTGCCGATGCTTCAGGCCCCGAGAAAAAGAAGCTTATGACAGGCCAGGGTCAAAGGGGGCTCACCTGTCCCCCGCTTGTGGGCCAATTTATGTCTGCTGCTTCGTCTCCCCTCCTGCCGCTGTGACGATACACTGCCAGGCACGCCAACCCCGCTCACCCCCACCCCTCTCTCCTCCTCGCCACCCTCCGCCGCTGACTTCTCCTCGGCAGAGACCTTCCGACTGCCGGATCTACCCCCAATTCCACCCTGTTAACCACTCTCCCCCCCCCCTCTCTCTCTCTCTCTCTGCCTCTCTCTCTCTGCCTCTCTCTCTCTCTCTCTCTCTCTCTCTCTCTCTCTCTCTCTCTCTCTCTCTCTCTCTCTCTCTCTCTCTCGTGTGCCTGGAGCAGACAAAACGCGCAGCCTTCTCTGTCATTTGCGGGCAGATTATTATCATAGCAACCGGAAATAAGGACTCGAGACATCGTTTGTGACGTCATAACCGCCGTGGGCGCTGCGTGGCCAAGGACGAGCTCTTTGCAGCGCCCACCCACACCCTTTCCTCCCGCCGCGCTTCCTGCTCACTCAGTCTCCTGTCCTTCGGCCACGTGTCCGCCCGCCGGATAGGCAGCCAAGGCCGCGCGGGAGCGCGATGGGCTGCCTACCTCCCGGGCGGCTGCACGCAGCGGAGAGAGCGCGACTCTGCCAAATCTGCTGTCAAGCAGGGTGTGCTAACTTAACCGAAATTGTTTTCACCTTTTTGGCATTATCTTTTCAACGGGGGAACATATGAGCGTAAACGAGTGACCATTAGAAAGATAAAAGTACACTGAATTTTCGTTACCCTATCACCGAAAGTGCTCAAACCACTCCTTGTACCCTAAAATAATTTTCGTCATATTTTTGCTTTGATTCACTTAATGATTCAAAAAGAGTAAAAAAAATGACATATCAACGTACAACGACTTAGCTCCGTTTTTCAGAATGGCATAAGGAGGCAAGGCGACTTTACTCTTTATGCATCTTCTCATCAACAAAGTTAAGTCGACTTAGCTCTTTTTTCCAAGTTTTCAATGACTTAACTCTAAAGTCTCAACAAGCAAAAAGAGTCAAGTTGACTTGCTTTGTTATGTCGTTGATGGTAAAAGGAGTCAAGTCCTGTATCTCAGCGTACAAGCATGACACTGAAAAAATCATAAAGGCAGCAATATCCTACATCAGATTGCATTTTAATATTATCATTACATTTATGAAAAGTTACGTGCCAATAGTTTTTTCAATTTCCTGAAAAGTATGGGTTTTGGACTTAACCCCATGTTCCGCTTCACAGCAGAAATGCAGGGTGTAGGAGAAGGGTGTAGGTACAAGGCGGAGGAAAGAGGAGTCGTTCAGGAGAGCTGTGCGAATTGTTTGAAATCGAATCGAGGTTCGACTGAATCACACCGGAATCTTGAATCTTAAGTGACCAACCCGCGCACATCGCACAACTGCGCTACCGAAACATAACCCCTTTTTTAAAAAGAACACCGCATTTTATTTTTTGCTACAATTTATAATAATTTTTTTTTCGATTCGATTCGGTTCGATTTGGAGAAAATGTTTTTGAGATTCGATTTGAAGGCAAAAACCTTGATTCGCACAGCTCTAGACGTGGTGGTGGTGGTGGTGGTGGTGGGGGGGATGGGGACGTCTAGAATCTGCGAACAATCATCATTTTTCAGATGGCTTACCCACCCACCCACGCACGCGGGCGGATGTCGCATGCCGCAGTATAGTGCCTCCCGCTGGGGCGCGCGCGGGGCGGGGCGGGGTGGGGCGGGGTGCGGTGCGGTGGGGAGGGGCGGGGTGGGTTGGGGCGTGGGGCGTTCCCCAAAAGGCGTGCCGCGCTCGCTGCTTGTAGTTAGGGAACCACGCAAATATCGCGTCCGCTTTGGCCGGTCCTTTTGTCTTGAGACTGCGTGATAGGGTGTGGTCAGAACTGCGAACCTATCATCTCTCTCTCTCTCTCTCTCTCTCTCTCTCTCTCTCTCTCTCTCTCTCTCTCTCTCTCTCTCTGATCGTGAAGGCCCCCGGCTGTGCCAGGTCCGTGAAGAAACTTTGCAATCTGACAAACAGGGCTTGGCCGCCCTGGGTGGGGTCCCCTCTGGTCCCCTCTGGTCTCTCCCGCTCATGAACCTCTTCTTTTTACCTCGTGTGCGTGGGTGGCGCACACTGCCGGCAGAGTTTCCTACCAACACTAAAACATGAAAATAGTACTATTGCGATGTACCTTATTTTAAATATTTCTGGAATGGAAAAGAACTAGGTTTAACCATTGAGAAATTTTCATAATGAAATCCGATGGGTCTACCGCTTCGATTTTTCATGCACACAGGATTACACGGATTATAGAAAAAATTTCTGCGGTGGCGTATGAATTATGCATGGGGAATTTCCTATGCTGTAATCCAAATTACAGTAGATATGTCAAAACTACAGTGAATTTTTTTTTTTTGCATATCTCTCAGGAAATACATGACGACTACTACAGGTACATTTTTTACACAAGATTAGGCTACGCGAGTGGTAGCCCTTCAATGAAAAAGATCCAAAAGCAAAAATTTTACTTTTAATGAGTGCTTTTGTTTTGGTGTGAGCTCACTGCAAACCCTGAAATCTAATTTCTCACCCAAAATTGATGAGGACACTTTTCCATACTGAAAAGGAGTGATAATTTTTATCCTCACTCTCCTCGAGTAAGACATTTTTTTTTTAACATCGCTCTGTTTCAGTGATAGGATATTTTAGCCTCACTGGGGAAATAAAACTCTCACTCTCCGAAGAGTAATAAAATTGCCCTCAAATTCTCACTCGTATGAGAGCGAAGATTGTGACTCGTAGATTGTCAGTGTTTTTCTTTTCCCTAACGTAGTATCCTCGTAGGTTTATGGGCAGCACATATCTCGACTAGAGCGGCCTGGCCACATTCTCCTCATGACGGTCCTATGGCCGCGGCGGCGGCGCCCATGGGCTTGGTGGCGCCCCGCGGAGCAGGCCAGGCGAGGGGCGTCGCCGGCACCGCCCATGGCTTTTCGTAAACGCTGCCGTCGCCTGTCGCCCAGAGGCGCCGCGACGCTCCCCGGGCCCCCGTAGCGCGGCGACTCCCATCCGCCCGACACACCGCAAAAGTCGGCTCTGCTCTGTGGAATCAGCTTGAGTAGACGCACACACCGAGGGGGAAGCAATTCTGAAATTTTTGCACACCTCGTAATTTAGAAAACTCCAGAAAACTCTGAAAAATTCACAAAAAAAATTTAAGAAAATTCAGAGAAAAATCACACAAAATGAGTACATTTCTATTGAAATTCACGAAAATTCAGAAAAGTTTACAAAATGTGTTACACGAAAATTCAGAGTTGTTTCCCCCTCGGCACACACACGCTGTCTTTTGTACCATTTTTTTCCCTCAACATTTAAGATAGTTTTTCTCTTGATCCATTGCGGACGCAACCTCAAATTTGGAAAAGGAAAATAAAAGGAAACAAAACCTAAATAAAAGTGCGTGTGTTGTGTAAACTGGACGGACGCGCGTCCGCTCCCTAGGCCAACGCACCCGTGGGGTGCATTGATCGTAAGTGCCGCCGGTAGAGAGAGAGAGAGAGAGGGGGGGGGGGGGTGAGGGTGAGGGGGAAGGGGTAACGAATATGGGACGGATCGCCAGCGTACCCTCCCCCGCCGGGCTCGCGCCGACCCGCGTTCATTTGTCATGCCCTGTGTCACGCGAACATAACCCCAACTCCCGCAGCCGGCTGCTCCGCTCAGATACGGGCTGCCTTCTGTCCGTCCATCCGTTAAGTGGCACCATGCTACCGGAGTCGTACGCTCCAACTTCCGGTCAGTATGTAATTTTGTTTTTAAAATGGAAAAAAAAAATCTGGTAAGATTTGAACCTGGGTCATTTGGGAGACGACGTTACGCCACGTGGGTGCATCCGGGCGTGCAGACCCCGGTGACCCTAACCTTGTGTGCTCGCGCAGAACACGAGTAAGGTGACGCACCCAGCAGCGAGCTCAAAGCCGATCCAGTTGAGAGCGGCCCACTTGGCTGTCCCACGCCCACCCGCCGCCCGCCCTTTTGCCACCGCCAGACCCGCTTCTACGACAGTAATTACAATTTAATTGACAGACGCCGGACCCTCATGCAAGCTGACCACAGTGCACTCACACCCGCTCGTCACCCCCCTCCCCCCCCCCTTTTCAAAGAAAAAGCTGCACACTGCATTTATTCAATACAGTAAAGGTTTGGGAAAATTTTAAATGACTAGCTTGTAGGGCAATTTGGATTTTTAATTTTCTCACTTCACCTATATTACTGTGCGTTGAAAAAAGTATTGTTGTTAGGTCTTTTGAGCGTGTCACCTGTTGGGAGGGGCCGCCTCGTGGCCGTGGGGCTCCGGGGTAGGAAACAGTAAGTGAAACGAGGTGCAGCTAGCCAATTGCAGGCCCAACTTTACGAATTATACGACTACCGGCGGGCATTGCATGCACTGCCGCAGTGTCATTCGGCGGAGTGCCCCTCTTATTGGAAGAGGCTTGAGGCCCTTGGGGACTCCTGGACTCTCCTACCCCGTCCGTCGGCACTTATTTACTTATTCTCTGTGCAAAGGCAACACGCAGGATTTTCTCTTTAATATTTTATGTCACATTGGCCAGCCTGTTTACTAATTTAGGTTGTTGTCTGAGTTAGCAGGAGTATCATGGCGAGACACCCGCATGTTCTACCTACACAATGTAATTGCAAGTAATGTACACCATTAAGTTCCCCTCTGCCGCGCACAAACGGCAAAGAACATTTGAGCAAGGACAAAGTAATTCGTTTACTACCGTTTGATTGGCCATATATTTTTTTTCACTCGCCCCCAGTGCTGCACTGTTGAGAAAGCTTCTCTAGAGTGCTACGGGGAATTTTTCTTACCTGTAGTTTTGCATGTGATCCAGTTCCATCCTAAGATTTCTTATATCGCCAACCATCTTGACTAATCCAACAATCTCCTCCTTACTCCGGAGTATGCTGAAAATCTCTTCCCTCCCGTTTAGAAGAACTTCAATGTCCTTGTAGTGCTTCACGAAGGAGAGGAGGTCATCCTTAGTTTTTGCAAGGGCCTCGATGTCGTCTTTTATTTTTAAAAGAGCCATTATGTCATCCTTTTTAATTGTGCCTTGATCTGTTTTATTTTTTACCATTGCTTGAATTTCATGTCTGCTATTTAAGAGACCACGGATCTCGTTTTTGCATTTAACAAGCGATAATATTTCATCCTTACACTTCACCAAGGACTGAATCTTGAATTTCAGCTTAGTTAATGACTGTATTTCCTTCTTGCATTTAATTAGGAACTGAATGTCTTCCCTCCATTTGGCAAGTGACTGAATCTCAGCCTTGTAATGTATCAGGGCCATTATTTCATCTTTATTTCGAACCAAGGCCTGTAGCTCATCCTTATTTTTCATTAAAAAGTTGATGTCATTTTTAATCTGGAGGAGGCCGCGTATCTCAGAGACCCTGTCCAGCAATACCTGAATGTCTCCTTTGCTCCTCATCAGTGAATGGATCTCATCTTTACACCTGATCAGGCTCTGAATGGCGTCCTTGTTCTGAACGAGGTCCTTGAGGTCGTTCTTATAGTTCCCCACAGCCAGGAGGTCTGCCTTGCTCCTCGCAAGTGCCTGCATCTCAAACTTATTTTTAGCAATGGAGTGGATGGCCTCTTTGTTCTTGAGAAGGCTCTGAATGTCCTCCTTGTACTTGACAAGATTTATTATATCGTCCTTGTACCTGAGCAGGAACTGAATGTCGTCCTTGCTCTTGAGCAGGTTGTACACCTCGTCCCTTATCCTGAGCAGGGTCACGATGTCCTCCTTGCTCTTGACCAGCCCGTGGATCTCCTCCTTGTTCCTCACCATCGTCTGAATGTCACTGCGCGTCCGGATGAGTGCTTGCAGGTCGTCCTTGTTCCTGACCAGGAAGTCGATGTCACTCTTGCTCTCCAGGAGCAGCTTGATGTCGTCGAAGCTCCTGACCAGCCCGTGTATCTCGTCCTTGCTCTTGAGCAGGTTCTGGATGTCGGCCTTGCAGCGCAGGAGCGCGGCGATCTCGTCCTTCATGGCGAGGATGGCCTGGATGTCACTCTTGTTCTTGACCAGGGCCTGCAGGTCCTTCTGGCTCTGCAGCAGCTGGTAGATGTCGTTCTTGCTCTTGACGAGGGCGAGCAGGTCGTCCTTGTTCCTCAGTATGAGGTGGATGTCGTCGCGGCTGCGGATGAGCGCGTGCAGGCTGCCCTTGGTCTCGATGAGCGCGGCCAGGTCCTCGCGGCTCCGCACCAGCGTCATGATCTCGGCCCTGTTCTTGGTCAGGTTCGCCAGGTCGTCCCTCGTCTTGCGGAACGCGTTGACGGACAGCTCGTCCCGGTTGGACATGAGCGTCCGGATGTCGTCCTTGACCTTGCCGATGACGGTCTGGATGTACTCCTTGCTGCGCGCGCTCACGCGCGGCTCCTTGGTGCCCATCTTGCCCCTCATGGTGGCGGCCGGGTGCACGACAGCGCGCGCCGCGCTCCTCCTCCCGCGCTCTGACCGACGCGTCCGAACCCCTGGCGCCGCGAGCGCCGACTGTGGCGCCCCGACGACGCCCGGCGTCGCGGCGCTGCTACCGGCCAGAGGGCGTCGCCACCCCCATGTCGCCCCCTCCCACCCCGTACCCCCCCCCCCCTCCTCCCCCCAGTGTTGGGTGTGGTGGCGCGGCGTGGGATGCTCGGCAAGTGGGCGGCAAGTGCTGAGTCGTGTCCGCGCGGGGCACAAATTACCCACCTCGCGGCCCGAGTATGAAATTTGGCCGAGCGATGCTGTTATTGAATTAATATCCCACTGTGAAAAAAGTATATTCTTAAATTACGACAAATTATATAATTTATGATTTCGATACTGATTTGTGTAAGTTACGAATTTTTAAAAAAAGGGTACATTAACAGTAAATTTTGTAATTTCTATTTATGATTTTTGTTGTAAGTACACAACATTTTTCAAGTCATAAGATTACAAATCGCATAGGTAGAAATCATTTCCGAAATTTATTAGTAACTTACTACATTTTCCCAGGCAAGTACGAAATTTGACGTAAAGTTACGACTGTTTCCATGCTGGTCACTAATTCGTCGACAATTATCGGCACTCAGTCCATAATTTCGGACAAATTGTGTTCAGTTGGATACAAATAAAATTTGTCCATGAGTTTGGTTAACGCACCGAAATATCGACAGCCTTTCCGTTTTAAATGTTAAACGAGAAGTCCCTAGGACGATTTTGTTCACAACTATCAACACAAAATTTGAGAGGATCTTGTTGGTTACAATGGACTTGGTCACCGAATCTGTGGACAAAAATGTCCACAGAAAAAGTCTATAGGCATTTTGAGTGAGTCCAGCTTGTGACGTCCGTTTTCCGCCCCGTTGCAGCTGACTGGCCAAAAGCTCGTCCGAGCGCATCCCTGTGCACTGCCTGACTAAGTCATTCATTATATGCTAATCGTAATAACCTTCAGTAATCAGCTGCTTGAAGGGAATCATATATTAAAACGAATCAACATCTATTAGTAAGGTTACGTCTCAATTTGATTCTTATGTAACTCAAATGAGGTATGTAGCTGAATCGATATCGGCAGGGGGAAGAATGCGTGGAACAGAATTGTTAGAAGAATTCTTTTAATTAACTTTGTAATCAAAGGTATTCAACTGACACAGACTTGACAACAGTGTTGAACAATTTTAGTAGATTTTTTTTTTTTAAAAAAAGCCCATTAATCGTATACGAGGGGTCTATTGGTAGATCGGTGCTTTGGCCAGCAGAATGTGTCAAACGAAAGTGTTGAATACTTATGTGAAATACAGGGCTTTTTAACGAAGCATAAAAAAGTGTTCAACATTATGTTCAGCATGTGCACGTGTGTGTGTCAGTTGAACACTTTTGGTTTCAGTGTAACTTCATTGTGTAACAGTTTCTTCCTTCCGATTTCACGCCGGCTAAATACCTTATTGCAAGGAGGAAACTACTCTGAATTTTAGTGTAGAAATGTTGTGAATTTTAAGTGTATTTTTGTGAATTTTCAGGAAATATTTAATTGAGTTAATTTTACTGAATTTCCTGATTTTTTCCTGAACTTTTCTAAACTTTTTAAAATTTTCGGAATTTTGTTTTAAAAAAATTTCCTTATATTTTTTATTTCTCTTAACATTGCCGAATTACGTGGTGTACAGAAATTTCAGAGTCGTTTCCCCCTCGCCTTATTGCCATTCTCTTTCTTAAACTTTGGGGTATTCGCTCTGAGGTGCCCCTCGCCGTAAGGTGTGCGTGTCGCCCTGAAGCGCCGGGTCGGTAGGCAACCCAAGCGCCACGGCCGCCCGTCGAGCTGCCTGCCCGCCCGGCGCCGTCGGGATCGGCAGCGGCGAGAGTGAGACGGCAACTGCTTCACCGGTGCAGAGCGAGAGAGCTAGATCTCGTCCGGCGACCCTCGCCAAGGGGGGGGGGGGGGGGGGGGGGGGGTCACTTCGAAAAATCATTGTACAGCCGCCAAAAAATCATTTAAAAAATTAAAAAAAAAAATCAAAATAAAATCAAGTAGAAAGTTGCAAAAAAATCCGAAAAATCGAGAACAAATGAACCCAAAACTGAAAAAAATGGGAACAAAACGAGAAAAAAAAAACAATTTTTTAAAAAAAGTAACATATTATTTCTTTTTTATCTCGGGAAAAATCAAAAGAAAAATCAAAATCATAAATTTAAAAAATCATTGTTTTAGTTTTATATGAGTGATCCCCCCCTTGACCCTCGCCTCGGCTCGCCCTGTCCACTCCACGGGGCCGTGACCAAATCCAGGTCGGCTATGACAGACTGCTGCTCGCGGCCGCGTGCCTCCTAATCCAGGTCACAATACAAAACTCTCATGGCGCGACCTGCCGCTGCCCGCCCGCCCGGGGTGCGGGCGCGCTATGGCATGAGAGCATGACTGCTCCAGGGAGTGGCGGCCTCAGTGCGCGGCGTCGTATTACCGCGCGTCGCCGCCGGCTCGGGGCGATATCTCACGGCCTGATCGGCGCGCCAGGATAGCTACTCACAATACCCGCGCGCGCGGACTGTTGTATCCGCAAATCAACACCTCTACTGGGTGTGTCCGCGAGGACTTGGGGAAGCCTGGCGTACGGCCAGTCAATGTCTCAGCTCGTTACCACCTACCACGCTCAAGACTAAAGCGCTTTTCCCATTACTGCTCCCGATGGGCATTGTGTGTGTGTGTGTGTGTGTGCGTGTTTGTTTGTGTTTGTGTTTCACGATGGACGTCGTGGGAACCGATTGATTTGCGCGCCGGCGCATCTCTGCCAACGGAGGCTGTGTGCCGTGGGCTTCCGCACGACGCGTCCCGCCTGAGGAGCCGATTCAGTCTGTGGAACTTTGTAGCGTGTGTGTGCGTGTGCGTGCGTGCGTGTGTGTGTGTGTGTGCGCGCGCGCGCAATCTAGCCCGTGAGCTTCTTATACCTGTCTCCTTTTACATTTTTATTATTATTTTTAGGCAATGCAGTTGCCTTCTAAAGTCGCTGTCAATTGTTTTAAATGGCCCCTGAAGGGAGGAAAAAAATCTGCTCTGGGGATTTTGATAATATTGCCTCTAGTTATAGTGTGAAAATCTTGTAAATTCGCTTTAAATTTTCATTAAAATTTAAACCACACATTTTTTTTTAGTTTTTAACGGTGGAAAGAAGGAATGTCACATATCTACCGCTTATTTCCGCTGTCGTTGACTTAGTGAGGATAAGGGCCACCGAAGGGTCAGTGCACCAGCGCTGGTGTGCCCTGATGGGCTCCGAAGACTCTAATGACTCATGTATCAGGGTGCCAGAGAGATCCCTCTGCTACCGTGTTGAAAATACGTAACTGTCCATAGAGAGGAAGCTAAAAAAGATTCACTCATGTCATATCTCATGCCAGAGTCAATCACAACTCCGTGAGTCATATATATATAAACATTTCAGAGCGACCTCCTCCTCTGCTGGCCTCATGGCTCATCCGCTGATTATTTGCGGTGAACCAATTTGCTGTCTGCATCGCTCTTGTCTTCGTCACCCTATAAACATGGGAGGCGGTCGGGTGCCGAGAGTCGCCTCCAGGCTCCAGGCGCCTCCATCCACCTGATCGATGCGGTCAAGCTGAGGAGGACGTGCGCTTGTTCCCAGAGGAGGAGGACGACAGACGCTACCGGGTTTATTCCATCTGTTCCGAGGTCTGTCCGCCGAGAAGCTGTCTGGAGAAATATTTGACGTTTTGTCTCGGCCAGGTGCTTCCCTGCGCTCTGCTGGCGGCGGGCGACCCCCGAGGCTGCGCGCGCTGCGCCCGCCAGGCCCGCCTGCAACACAAACACGCGTCGTAAAACGACCGGTGTTCTATCCCAAGAAGCCGTGCTCGTAAAAGTTTTAATCTCTATACTGGAATTCGCTCGATGTACCATTCAGCAGAGCAAAGGTCAAGCTAGTAGAATAATATCACTAGCACTTGTTGAATTTAAATAACTGATGAACAAAAACAAAATCCGTGAATAAAGCTAGGTACACTCGCAAGTGAAAATACTTGACATTAATGAATTTTCTTGCTCCCAGTAAGAGAATGCAACCTATTGTTAGTGAGTGTTTTTTTTTTTTAATTTAAATACCATTTACAAGAACACACTTGTACATCATTGCAAATTCAAGCGTCCCGATTTCTCGCTAGTCGTACGGCACACCTGATAATTCAAGCAAACAGCCCATCATGGCAGCTCTCACGTGAGGTGACGCCGCTGACACGAACTGCACAGCGGAATACCTGTCATGAGTTGTTTTCATGGCGCTGCGTGAATGACAGCGTCAGAGACTGACGACTGTCGATCGTCTTCTCGCCCTCCGCTCTCCGCGACTGTTTTCGTAAGAGCACCCGCGCGCCGTGAGACGTCACAGTTCGCTACAAAAGGCGGAGGAATCAAACCGGAATGGAAAGTTCAGGGAGGCCGCCGATGAGGAGGTCCCGGGGCCTTACGAGCCGAAATCCATGAGGAGGTGGAGGAGGACGAGGAGGAAGAGGATTAGGAGGAGAACGAGGAGGAAGAGGAGGAGGAGGACGAGGAGGAGGAGGAGGAGGAGGAAGAGGAGGAGGAGGACGAGGACGAGGAGGAGGAGGAGGCGGTTTGTGCCCGTCCGCACTCAGGGTCGTTTCCACTTCCTCCAGCGCGCGGGAGATAGCGCCTCACACGTATCGAGAGCAGCAGTGATAAGTGGTGCCGCGCGGGGCGCCGCCGCGCTCCCCATCGGGACGCTCCTCCTCGTCAAGGGCCTCATCCTGCACCGAAGGGGGCATAACCGAACTGGGCCGGGGTTTCCGCGATAAGGTGTTTTAAAGCCATAGCTCGAAAGTCCTGGAAAAGTTATGACAACTTCAAACGATGTGTAGCTCAGGGAAAGCCGCAAAATTGTGTGTGAGGGACAGCAATATTATGGTTGTTTGTATTGAACAGAATGTCGGAGGACTGGAGTGTAATATTGTTATCTCAACCATAGTTTTATGGTTATCACGATATTTAATGTGCTTCGGTTAGTGCAACTTTTTATTGCCTTGAAAGAATCAGTGCTACTTACAGAAGTCATTTTTCTCCCGATATTGTAAATCGAAAAAAAAAAATACGGGAAATTACTCCACTATTAGTTGTATTTTTTAATAATTCATACTTGTGTCTGTGAAATGTATCGTGGAAAAAATCCCGAGGTCGCTGCCGCAAGGTACAGCACACGGACAGGTTCTTGGAATTATTTTGGTTGCGGTGGTAATAATAATTGCGATTTCTAGGGACGCCTAATGTGCGGCGGGCAGCCAGCGTCTTCTGGATGAGTGCGCGAGAATCTCGAGAGGTGTGTGTGGACGAGCCAAGGACGGGCGTGCCCGCGCCGAGTACTCCCGGGTAATGCCCGATCAATATTGTCTCTCGCGGAAGAGTGCGCGGGTGGCACCTACCTACCTGCTGGACGGGTAACAAAAGGACAGCGGGGTGTCGGTATAGCGAAATAAAACAGTGTGCCGCTCGCTGTACAGTGAATGGGCCGAATTCCGTACGCAATCAAGCATACATACACGCTGCATTACGCTGCTGCTGCGGGGCTCGACGGCGGCCTTCGCTCCCGCGGTGTGACTCCGCGGGCGGGGCGGGGCGGGGTGGGGCGGGGCGGGGCACCACCTCTATCGCCGCCCGCTGTGTGCACAGAGCCCGCGGTTTTTCCCGAAATGGAAGGAAATTGATGCGGAATTCAATCATAGCCTGCGGGATATGCGCGGGCGAAGCAGTAGGCCCGTTCCGCGTGAGCTCGAGAGAGAGAGAGAGAGAGAGAGAGAGAGAGAGAGAGATGAGGTCTAGTACAGACACCTTCCGCAAGTACGAGTAGCGTATAGCGTGATAGAAGGTGCTGCGGCGGATATCGACTTCCACGGAAAGCCAACCTCTACAAAGTGGTCAGGTGCTGCTACGGCGAGTGCGGTGTGGCATTGCAGGGGCTTGGGCCCGGCTCAGTGGAGAGAGAGAGAGGAAGAGAGAAGGGGACGGAATAGATCAGAACAGAAGAGAAAGGAAGAGACGAGAAAAGAAGAGAGGAGAAGAGAACACTGAAAATGGAAGAGTCAGCATTCTCGCTCTCAGGAGAGCGATATCAGCAGAGAACGAAATTTCATCACTCCTGGAGAACGCTATGGATTGACATCGATTGACATCGCTCCTTTTGAGTTTTTTTCCCGAAGGAAATACTAATCTTTGTATGACTCGTAGCCGGCATGACTCAAAATGAGCGATATGAATGTATCTCGGTGTATCGGAGTGATTTCACAGCGGGAAATTCGTACTCGTGCCAAGGCATGGAGGAGTTATTGTTCTCGCTCTCAGGAAAGAGATATCAGACACCCGAAACTTATCGCTCCTGGAGAGCGGTATGGATTTACATACCCCTTCCGAATGTTTTTCTTTGGTGTGACTCGGTATGGCTCGTAACCGACATGACTCAAAACGAGCAGCTCTATCTGAGTAATTTCACCGTGGGAAATTTCGTGTTTTCGTGCCAAGCGCACACCATTCTAGATGAGCGATTTAGAACTCGCGCACTCCTTTTTGGGTGGCGTTCAGAACGTAGTTCAATTTCAGTTAAAAACATGACTCTCAGATCAAATCCACAGAGAAGAGATTTGGGATCAGAAGAACAGAGAAGAGAAATAAAGAGAAGAAAACAGAGGGGAAAAAGAGAAGTCGGTTGGACCACAATGTGTAAGAGATATCTTGCCCCTTTGCCCTACCCGTCCGTGCCACGCGACAAAATCATTAGCCTCTCTGCCCTTGCGGCAACAAGTGCAACATTGCGCTACACTTTTATCGCGAAAGCATCTCGTTAAAAGGCGTGGCGTGGCGTGGCGCGCGTGGCCCCCTGCCCTGCTGGGGCCGTGCCGGACCGAGCCAACGCCTATAACAAGTCCCCGCCGCCACCCACCTACCCTCCTTACCCGCCCTCCGCGCCCCTGCCCTCCACCGCCTCCAGCAGGAGCGGGCCCGGCGGCGCGCGCGGCGGCAGTATGGGCCTTCCCTTCACTTGTTGCCACCGCCGCTGCCGACTGATTCCGAAGATCGCTCTCTCGCGCCTCTGTCCTTGTCGCACTCATGAAAAGTGCGAGTGAGACAGCGCCATGCTGCCTTGCATGAGAGCGAGAGAGAAGGAGGGGGGCGATCGCATGGCGCTGTCTCACTCGCACTTTTCTAAAGGTGGTTACAACTTATCTTGGCACACGCTCGGCGAGGAATTCGCCTCGGAAAACAAAGAAAATACAGTCCGCTCAGGAACCACTGGAGGGTCTCTGCGCGGGGGTGGCGGGGGGGCGGCCGGGGGAGGTTGTCTATTGACGAGCTCGGACGAGGAGGCGAGACTAATGGCCCCCAATAAAACGGTGTGTTCAGTCTTCCAAGTCCCTGAAAGTCCCATTTCTGTTGATATTTTGAGTACACGTCATTTTCAGCTCGCTAAATTGCCAAAAATAAAGCCAAGACGTATTTTGAAACATTTAAATCGGACTTTCCGTTCTGAACTTACTTATCTACAAAAGTGATTAATAAAACGGACACCAGCTAAAGCTTCCTGAGCTACCGGACAAAAACGCTGACTTTAAATGTATTTATCTCTTGAACGGGTATGTATAGAGGCGTCACTCATAGAATATTAAATATTGTCCGCTAAATTCTGAACAGTTATTACGAAAACAAAATTACTGCAAGTGCCACCGTTTTTGTAATAAACAGCTCTGAAAATGAACTGCAAGGGTTTAAGCAGCACAATTCAATTGCTTATTAAAATAAACATTTTGATCTCCTCTTCGCTTTTAAAATTTGCGCGTGGCATCTGAAGCTAAAGAAGTCCTGAAGTCCTGAAGTCCTGAAGTCTTTTAAAAAATTGTCCTGTAAAAATTTGAATGTCCTTCAAAATCACTTTAAAAAGTCGTGTCTAGTATCATTTTTCTTGTTTTGTAACCACCGATGTGGCTAAGGCGGTCTCACATTCCGTAACGACCTACTTTAGAAGTTTTTAGAGGTTAAAATCGGCATCTACTAGAGAGGGTGAATGACCCGAATCGCAGCGACCCAGCCCGGAGCACACAATAGGCCGCCTCGCCTCCCTGGCCGGCCAGGCCGGCCGATCCCGGGCCACATGGTGCGCTACCGGGCTGCAGTTCGGCTCCGGCAGGAAAACACTTCTGGAGTGGAGTGTAAGGCGTGTGCCAAGATAAGTTGTAACCACCTTTAGTTACGCGCCTGCATGGAGCTCGGGCACCCCTGACATAAAGGTCACCGCCCGGGGGGGGAGGGGGGGAATAATTCTATATATTTAGGTGTTTACATTTTGTAAATATTTGTGACTTTTCGTAAATTTTTATAGAATTTTCATGTGTGTTTTTTTTTAAATTCTACTCAATTTTTCTGATTTTTTTTTTCTAAATTTTCCTGATATTTTTTGTGAATTTTTCTGAACCATTGGGTGCTCTGCAAATCTAAACTTAAGTTTCGCAGTTTTAACACACTTCGATTTGGAGAGTGTACAAATATTGCTAGAGTTTTCCCCGTCGTCACTTCCATAGGTGCGACTATAGGACGGGAGGCAGCGATCTTCTGAATCAGACGGCCACCACCGCTACCACCGCTACCACCGCTACCACCGCTACCACCGCTACCACCGCTACCGCCGCTACTCCCGCCACCACCGCGGCACGAGGCTGGCTCGGGGCGAGCTGAGCTGCCGCTGAGCGCGGCTGCGCGGCCGTGCGGCGGGGCGGCAGTGTTGTGGAGGCTAGCAGACGACGCGCGCGCGCGCCCCGCAAGCAGACGACGCGAAGCAAGTGCCGCCCGCCGGCCGCGCGGGGATATAACGAGCGGACGAGGGCCACGCCGCGCGCCGCCTCCACGGCCAGGATGACGACGAGGCCGCGGGAGTTGTGCTCCAGCTAGATCGCCGTCGAGACGGTGACCGTCGTCGTCGTCGTCACCCGCCCGCATCCAGCACCGCCGCCGCCGTCACCACCACGTCACCACCACAGCACCATCCACCCACCTTTTGATACTTCAAGTTACTCGGCGCTGGAGCTGGTGTATGGCAGCAATTTCCGTCCGCATCCGAGCGCCGTCGATCGGAACTTGTTGAGGAGATCAACCGCGCGTGGCAAAAGTGAGTCTCATCCTTATCTGAGGCGGAAACAACTCTGAAATTTTTGTGCTCCTCGCAATTCAGAAATTTTTTTGAAAAGTTTTAGAAAAATTTGCAAAAATTCAGGGAAAATTCAGGAAAATTAAAAAAAATTAGGTAAAATTCAGGTGAAAATTCACAACAATTCTGCAGACATTCACGAAAATTCACAAAGTGTGTTTACCAAAATTCAGAGTTGTTTCCGCCTCGGTCTTATGATGGTACCTCGGCCGAGGGGTCGACTACTCGGCTTCGAACCGAACACAGGAGTTCGGAGTACACGGAGAATAGCTGGAGTTCGCAGAGTTAGTTCGGTTGGAGAACAGTCGGAGTACGCGTTTTAAAGCCGGAGTACTTCGGAGTACATCCGGAGTTCATCGGAGAACACACCTTATTTTACCCGGAGAACGCTCGGAGAACGCTCGGAGTACACGGAGTACATTCGGAGTATGGCCCGACAGTAACACAGGAGAACACAAGTTCTCGACCCCTCGACCTCGGCAGTAGAGTTTGCAATCGGTCGGTTAAGGGCTTGGCGAGCTTACCCGACTGTCTCTAATGTCACGTCAGATGAGGGTGAGGGGGACAGAAGACAGTCGGGTAAGTTCGCCAGGCCCTTAACCGACCGATTGCAAACTCTACTCGGCAGATGTCAATTGTGTCGTTTTGTAATGTGTGTGGTCGTCGTTGTCGTCGGTGATTTTGGCGCATGCATCATGGGCAGGTTTCACGACCACGCCGCCGTCTCTTTGGCACGTGTTTCGCAACGAGCAACGGCCCGCTATGTAAATGACAGAGTCACACCCCTGTGTGGCGCCCGCGCGACAGAAAAAGAGCAAGAGAGAGAGATGGAGAGAATGAGAGAGAAAGAGCCAGAGGCACTCGCGGTCTCGCAGGCATTGCCAGACCAGGCCTTGGCTCCACTTAGAGGGCATCTCCGAATTGGAGCGCGGACCAGCCTCAGGCCGTTCATTGGGTTAATGACTGCCAACCACCTGGCGCGGTCCTTCCCTCCTGGAGCCCGGGCCCCGGGCCCCTGCAACTGGAGCCCACACCTGGCGCCGCCTGGCACCCAGCCTGGACCTGCCTGGAAATCACCTTTCTTTGTATAGAGAGCACATTTAAATTTCTTTTCAAAGAAATTCAGGGTCCCCACAAGTCAGTAAAACCTAGAAAGCCCCGGACAGTCATGGAAAAAAGGTGTCATGGAAAGTCATGGAAAGTCATGGAAATTGCAGGGACGGTCATGGAAACATTCGAGTGACGGGAACTCTTTGTAGGATATATTCCATATGCTCCACCGCGCTTGTCGTTTCAGCTCGAAGTGCGCCGGCCGACGGATGAGGTGACGGAGGGAAGAGAGGCTCGGAGAAGTCATAATTTGGTTTGGAAAGTCCTGAAAACGTGATGGAAAATGGCAGGGGCTAAATTGTGTAAATCCTGAAATTTTTTGGTGTTTACAGAAATTTGTAGATTTTTCAACCATGGCCGGACTACTCTCGTGACAGAACTCTTGACATATTCTCAGCTCGAGGGGTCGTCAAGTTCTATATTCCAACCCTCTCAAGCTGATAAAAACTTTAATATCCCTTGAAAATTTCTCATATCACTGGTAATATTGCTTAGATATGGGCAAACCTTTCTGGATTTGATATATCGAAAATTGCCTTCAACATTTCCGATATTTCCAGTAATCTTTATTCTCCCTCAATTGAAGGTGTAACTGAGTTGGCGACCTCTCTCGCGCATCAGCCCTACCCCTTTCCCATCTCGTCTAGCCAGGACAAGGCACACGGCGGCAGGAGTACTACAAAAAAAACTTGCCCGATTGAATTGTCTGTGGGGGGCGTTTAACGTCGCATAATCGCCGCGCCAAGAGCGCGCGCGCACGCTCTTCACATCTCTATTTAAGCGGTGACACCTGTCGGTGCGTCGGAAAACTTTATTACTCCTTTTACGGTTTGTGCGCTGCGCGGCGGCGCGGGTGACAACGCCCCCCCCTCCCTCTCTCTCTCTCTCTCTCTCTCTCTCTCTCTCTCTCTCTCTCTCTCTCTCTCTCCCCCCCCCCCTTGTCAACTTGTGTTTGCTGATGATGATGATGATGATGACGATGATGATGGTGACGGTGATGACATTGCGCGAGTGTCCGCCCGCCGCCGCTCTGCACGGCCCCGGTGGACCGCGCGTTCCTGGACGCGTTAACCATCGCGTCACATGTCTCTAGCCGCTCGTAAAAGCCATTGTTCTTCCAATAAGGTGAGCGCGCGTCCCGCGGGTCCATCAGTCCATGCCCTTTAACGCGGAAGTCGAGAAAAAAAAAGAAAAAAAAACACTGGAAGAGTTCAAGTGTGTGAATGTCACACACTAGTAGGTGAGCGAATTTTCTTTCGCACACATGGTCGTACGGCGGACGTGTGAATACCGTAGTTGAATTTGCACCTTTAGCTGTTCAAATGTACGAGTGTGGATATTCACACAACTACCACTGTGCAACATTTGCACTCCCGGATTTACAGCTCGATAATTGTTTTTATTGCACTCACACAGCTGTTGGGGCGCACTGAGAGAATTTTTTCCTGCTCGGCACAATACGTTTGCTTCATGCTGCCACCAATCCTAGCTCCAAAATGTTTAGAGCTGGGCATGAAACTTTTGATGCCCGGCACGAAATCCAAATATCTCCATGCCGTTGGATTAGAATTGGTAGCATTATGCAAAAATATTTCGCGTAGCATGGAATTTCTTTCTCAGGGTGGCACAGCTCAGCGGTTGAGGTACTGCATCCCTATCGTGATCTTATATAATGGGCTTAATTTTGGATGCTGTTCAGAAAATGGCTCACCTTCCTTACTTGTACGCACATGTGTGTGTGCGCGTATGTGTGTACTCGTTTAAAGATGTGAGTGCGTGTGAGGCCGTGTGCTTGCTGCCTGTTGTGTACGCCACCGGCGTTATCACCGTCATTCATGAAAACAATTTGCAGTCCTTTCCCAGGGCGCAAGCGGGGGCTAGTTGGGCCCGGGCCCGGTTGTCCACGGCGACGACCTTGGCCGTGAATCACTTTGTGTGGAAGCAGGCATCAGCTGGTACTGCTGGAGGACCCCGCGCTGGTCTTCTCTCTCTCTCTCTCTCTCTCTCTCTCTCTCTCTCTCTCTCTCTCTTTCTTTCTCTCTGTCTCCCTCTGCCACCTCTCTTGCACTCACTCGAGGTGTATGTGGTGATGACGTCATGACTCATACTCTTAAACGGACGGCACCGCATCTTTCTTCTCGGATGCTGCGCGCAATCCTGGCTGCACCCATATCAATCAAACACCTATTTCGATAAGCTCCTAGCTCATCTCCGCGACCGCACCTGCTTATATCGCCAGCCGGATACGGCATATTCACGCTCGGTTCACTCGTGTGCGAATAACGCAAAACTCATTTGAGTTGCGAGCTGGTAAAAAAAAAAATACTACGTATTGTAAACTAACTGAAGTACGTGAATGTCACACACTTGCAGGTGCGTGAATGATCATGCGCACACGTGGACAAGCAAAAAGGTGTGAATTAGCTAATGAAATTCACACGTCACTTGTGTGACCAATGCAAATTTGTACAACTGAAGTCTGTGACATTCAGGGAAAAAAAGTTATGACAACCTGTAAACTACAATAGCTTACGTGTCAGCTGATATCGTGACCAGCAACTTTTTAAGCTACTAAAGATTGTTGTGGTAGTCACACATCAGCTCTGAGAGCTAATGCGGCGGTGCTACAGTAGTTTATGCGGCAACTATCTCAAGAAATGCCTTTCACAAATCCAGCTGCGGCTTTGACTTACGGTGTTGAAATTTTGTGAATTTTTCTAAATTTTCGGAAATGTTTGTGAATTTTTGTAAAAAAAAAAAAGAAAAGCTTTAATTTTGGCGAAGTTTTGCTTGAATTTTACCTAATTTATTGTACATTATTGTGAAATATTCTGATTTTTTTTTTCTGAATTTCTCTAAATTTTCCCGATTTTTTTTCTGAATTACGAGGTGTACAATAATTTAAGAGTTGTTTCCCACTCGAGCTGCGGGCATTTGTTCCCGTAGCTAATATTTTACTTCCAAACCAAAACTAACTTTTTGCTACAGTAGCTTGTAAGTTGCTTGTCACGATATCAGCCTCTACGTAAGTTATGGCAACATACTTATTTTTTTTCTCCCGCGTGTTCACACTCTTCACCCAGAAAACGCCATTCTTGTTTTCAGAATAATATTCTAATGTTTAGGTGGTTTGCTTACTATAATACGAACCAAGAATGTCATACTATATTCTTTAGAATGTAACATCCTAATCCACGCACATACTACGGTTTAGTATGTTTGTTTAGTATGTAACATACTATTCTTTAGTGGGTAGTCCCTTTAACTAGGAAGGAAAAAGAGACCCGGGCGAGATTCGAACTTGCAACCTATGGCTTACGGTTCACTTACGCTGACCACTAGACCACTGAGGGACCATGATCATGAGGCTCCGGACTGCCCATCTTATTCAATAACCAAGCGCTCGGGCGTTCCTGGGGCGTATTCGTCCGTAGTCTACAAATAGAAGGTTTGCAAATCAAATTTCTTAAAATATTGTCTTATTTAAGATTTTCTAAATTCTCGTGTTTACGGCAAACTCATTGGAAGAAAAACTCGCTGTGATCCTTTTATAGTGGGGTCAAAATCTAAAGGTCTACATTCTAAAAATTAGTATGTAAGATTAGAATGTTGCAATAGTATAGTAACATTTAGAATGTCAGTTAGGGTTTCTGGAAAAGTATGTTTGCTTACTAATTACTAGTATGTACTTTAGAGTTTCCAGTATTAGAATGTTTACATACTTAAAGCTAGAATGCCATTTTCTGGGTGTTGTGCGGCTCCAGTGCAGTCAGTGACGGTCGCGCGTGTGTCGGCGCCGAGGGGTCTTTCTCTCTCTCTCAAAAAAAAAAAAAAAATCAGTGTACACCCTGAAACAAACTCAGAAAAAAATCAAGAAAAAGAGATCAAGAAAAAATTCTGAAACATATAGCATAAAAAATTCTGTAAAATTAAGACCAACCAGAAGAATTAAGTAAAATCAGTGAATGCTTGAGTTTATAGTGAAGGACCCTTCGCCCTCGTGCTTGTTCCGCGCGATTGGTCTGGCGGCGGGCGTGGTGCGGTGCGGTCCCATTATTGGTGCTCAGTACTCTCTTGTACCTCCCGGATGCGGCCAGCAGTGGGTCACGTACTCGCTACTTAATGCCATGGGAGTGTCCGGTGGCCGCGGAGGCGACCGCAGAGTGCCTGCTGTAGCGAGCGCCAAAGACGCACGCGCGCAAACCAACCGCGTATTTCACGGTTTAGTTTTTTGTTTTAATTTTTTTTGTCCAGACTTTTGCAACGTTTCCTCTCCAGTTTCGCAGCCGAATAAGACACTAACTTTGAAACAAAACCGACAAAACCAGTGTTGGCGTGGGAAAAAAATCAAGCAAAACGTTGCCAAAAGTAGTGATGACCAAGCATAAACAACAAAAGGCACAGTTTGACTTGTTTTCATTCAGCGGGCGGAAGTGGTATAAGGACGTCACCTTTGAATCCCCGGCGAGATATTTTTCGAACCAGACTAGACTATCCCTGCTCCTGGAGGCGTTGCGAATTTCATGTAAAGCGATGGTGAACGGGAACGCCTCTCGGCGATGGAGATAAAGACCCCGTCAAACCCGGTCGGCTAGAGGCGGGCGGGGTGGGGTGGGGTGGGGTGGGGTGGGGTGGCGTGGGGTGGGGTGGGGTGGGGTGGGGTGGGGTGGGGCGGGGCGGGGCGGGGCAGCCTGACGCGGGCCGGCGCCCGAGGGGCGAAGCGGGCCGGCCCGCGGGCAGAAAACTCGCAGTCGCGCGAAATATATTACGGTCGCATTCAGACGTCACTTTCATCGTCCGTTGCGTAAGGAACCCGCAGATCAGATTCGCCAAATGAGTGACAGACCCCCGAGCAGTTGATCTGGCGCGTGATTCCCAGTACTGGGACCGCTTGTCAGGAAGGAGCGGGAACAGCTCGCCGTAAGCAGGTAGAATGAGCTCGAAATTGAAATAATTGCATACTACTAGGGTTCGACAGTCCGGACATTTTTCCTGAAAAATGGAAAAAATCCGCTTATTTTCGGAAATAAATCTTAGGGGTCGGAAAAATTGGAAACATTTGGAAAAACTAAATAACTCGAATTGTGTTAAAACGCCCGTTTTGCCACGTGTTTGCTGTCCCAAAGGAGGGCAAATGCCGACTGTCGAAGGGGAAAAGTGAAATTCACTATAAAATTCGATGATGTTCTTCATCAAATTTCGATGTTTTTAACAGCAGTTATCAAAGATTGAGATTTCAATTTTCCTGCCCTGGTTTTCAACTTCTTTTACATGCCGAGGGCTACTGGAGGCTTCTAGAGCGTAATTAGGCATTTTCGAATCATTTTTGTCATCACTAACCCAGATTTAACAAAATAAGCAATTTTTCCCATTTTTCCAAATTTTTCGATAAAAAATCAGAAAAAAATCACCTTGTTTTCCACCGATTTTATTTTTCCGGAAAAAACACGAACCCTATACAACTAGTAGTAATAGGGTATTTCGGGTAAGCGAAGCAGCGGAAACGGAACGGCCGAGTATCTGCTGGATTCATCTCAGCCTGCAAACTGCGCATGCGCAGTAGACTCTGCGTCGCCCCGCCGCCTTCCCCTCCCCCCCGCGCATCAGCGGTAGAGATGCAACCAGCGGTGGACTGGGCACTTCCGTTTCCGACGCTCCGCTTACCCGAAATACCCTATAGGGTATTTCGGGTAAGCGAAGCAGCGGAAACGGAACGGCCGAGTATCTGCTGGATTCATCTCAGCCTGCAAACTGCGCATGCGCAGTAGACTCCGCGTCGCCCCGCCGCCTTCCCCTCCCCCCCGCGCATCAGCGGTAGAGATGCAACCAGCGGTGGACTGGGCACTTCCGTTTCCGACGCTCCGCTTACCCGAAATACCCTATTAAAAAAAAAAAAAACGACATTACCTAGAAAACCAAGATCTTGATTTTGCAATTTTCTTGTCATTTTTGAGTACATTGCGCTTGTATTGAGTGCCCTCCACTTGTGACAAGTACTCTGTTCCGAGGGGTGGACGACCCGATGTTTCGGTGGACACAGGAGTACCACGGAGTGCCCAGAGTACAGTCGGAAAACACGGGGTGCACAGCATGACTGAGTAGTCGGGAGCACACCTACATGGAATACAGCCTGACTTCAGCCGGAGTAAGTACGCGGAATTCTTGGGTCAAGAACAGCGGGAGTACACGGAATACAGTCGGAGTACACCTGGAGTACGTTCCGGACTGTAAACAAGAGCCGTCCAGTCGCCCAACCCTTACTCTGTTCTCAAAAAAAAGCGCCATGTTCTCACATGTGACAAGAATATTCAAAAGTCGAAAACCCGTTTTTCCGGGTGTTTCGTGAAATTCGACTTGATTTGTATGAATAATTGTGTGGCCTGCCAGCGGTTTCGCGCCTACCATACCAGCACGGAAATGGCACCTGCTGTGAGGCCTCATCACCCACCCCACCCCGCCCCGCCCCGCCAGGGTGAAAGTAGAGTCGGGTGGCGCGAGTCAGATTCCTGACATTCGGAGCCGCCGACAACAGCCAAAGAGCCAGTAATAACACCGGCGAGCACTTGGAGGAGGAGGAGGAGGAGGAGGAGAAGGAGGAGAGCGGCGGCGGCTTGGATGGGACACGGCACGCGACGGATGAGCAGGGCATGGACTTGTTGTTTTTTTAATCATTCACACAAGACTTATTGCACAAAACCAACAACCATTTTTCTATACACTTATACACTTATATCTCTTATATGGAAAGTTTTTTTTTTTGTTTGTTACTTTCGATTGCTTAAAAAATAATTTTTTTTTTAAATGGGAAAGACGTGGGCGTTATGTAAATATGCGGGCACGCGATGCTTTCGGCACACCATGCATGTAAGGTGCGGAAGCCTCACGCCGGGCGACACCGTGACTCGCTTGTACTCTTTGTTGGGAGCGCGCCCCCTCTCTCTCTCTCTCTCTCTCTCTCTCTCTCTCTCTCTCTCTCTCTCTCTCTCTCTCTCTCTCTCTCTCTCTCTCTCTCTCTCTCTCTCTCTCTCTCTCAGGTGGGAGAGGTGGCCTAGGTCCCCGCGGCCCTTTTATGCCCGTGTCAGGCGGCGCTCCGCTTGTATAATAATCCACTACACGCTTCTTTTCACGGCGCTATGCGGCCGGCGGCGGCGGCGGCCCCTATGTCGCTGTCACTACCCCACGCGCCGCCGCCGAAGGTCCTCTGAGCGAGGGGTATGTACGCGTGCGCACAATGCTCCCTTTGATCGCTTTTGCCTGCCGGGGAGGCGGGGGTGCGGGGGCGGGGTGGGGCGGGGCGGGGCGGGGCGGGGCGGGGCGGGGCGGGGCGGGGCGGGGCGGGGCGGGGCGGGGCGGGGCACAACTCTGTTGCCGCGGCCGGGCGGGGCGCTCTGCAGCGCGGATGGTTGAGCAATCCACCGGCGCGTGCCCGGCAAAATGTGAGTGAGTGTGAGTGAGTGTGAGTGAGAGAGAGTGAGTGAGTGACCAATTACTTTCTCGGACCCAGGCTGCACGCGCCACTGGCTGCGTTTGAATGGGGCTCGTTGTGTTTTCGGACGCGCTGCTGCAGCGCCGGTCGTACGCGTGCCTGCACGTACGTAAGGGCAACTGAGCTGAGCAGCGGGACCTCCCCGCCACGCCCCGCCACGCCCCGCCCCGCCCCGCCCCGCCCCGCCCCGCCCCGCCCCGCCCCGCCCCACCCCGCCCCCGCCCCACCCCGCCCCGCCCCGCCCCGCCACGCCCCACCCCACCCCGCCCCGCCCCGCCCCGCCCCGCCCCGCCCCGCCCCACATCGCCCCGCCTCGCCCTGCCCCGCCCCGCCCCATTGCCCTGCTGTCCTTACATTCGCTCGTTCGCGACCTTCGTTGCGACGGCGTGGGCTGCATAGCGCTGCACTGCGCGCGGCCGTACTGCAAGTTTGTTTCCGAGGGGGACGGCGCGGCGGTTATCCGCACGCACGTGAGCGGTCGTCTCGTTATTGACAGGTGATGGGGCGGTGGTGAGCGCGGGCCGAACGATACCGACTTGTTGAGCTCAAAAACAGATCTAGATATATGTTTATTTAGTCCACATATGGCTTCATTATGGGTCTTATCTTGTGCATAATTTAGAGCATTACAGGCCTTACCGATCTCTGTGCGTGCCAGACTTGAGCGAGGAGAGAGAAAGCATTAAAACTCTGCAAAGATATAGCTGTCACTAATTATTTTTTTTTAAATAGATAAGCAAGACGTGTTTGCACAGTGGTGCGATAGGCCCCACCAGAGGCCTCTACGATTGCGAGGCGAGTGACAGGAAATACATGTTGGAAGGGTTGAATGCAAACAATTTGTAGACAAGTAAAATATGAGCTACAAAATTGCAAGCACATTGCAGAGAGAGAGAGAGAGAGAGAGAGAGAGAGAGAGAGAGAGAGAGAAAGAGAGAGAGAGAGAGAGAGAGAGAGAGAGAGAGTGAGAGAGAGAGAGAGTGAGAGAGAGAGAGAGAGAGAGAGAGAGAGAGAGAGAGAGAGAGAGAGAGAGAGAGAGAGAGAGAGAGAGAGAGAGATTTTGACTTTAATTTGATTTGATTTATTAACGTTAAAATTTCCTTGCAACCTGCTCTCATTCCTCTTGTTTGAGCATTATTATTGAGTGTGTGTACAGAAAACAGTATCAAAAAAAATAAAAAATAGCTCAAATACTTCAAGATCTATAGCAACCTGTAGCAATACCGTGGCTGCTTTATACAGCCGTTGTTCTCCTTTTGATACTGGAGTGCTGCCGATTGCAGAGCGGCCCTGGGGCGGGGCGGGGCGGGGCAGACTAGGTCACTTTCAGGGAGCAACAGGGCCGGCTTGGCCTGCTGGGTGGGTGCGGCTGGCCTGGGCTGGGCTGGGCGGGCGGGGCGTGTGTGTAGGTGGTACCTGCAGGCTGATTCAGAAGAGCGCTCTCCTCGCTCTGTCTCTCTCGCACCTGTTCGACGCACCCTGTGAGTGCGAGCGAGACAGGGCGAGGAGAGCGCGCTCCTCCTGAATCAGAGTCTGCTGGTGCCGGTGTAGTGTTGGTCCGCGCGCCGTCGATGGGAGGTGATTCAGCGGGTGCGGCGAGTGTTGTCTATAGCACAGCTCGGGCGGGGCAGCCGGGGCAGCCTGGCCTGGCCGCCACTCGACTGTGACCGCAGAGGCAGTATATGAGCGGGCATGGCACCTCCGTGTACCTGCGCACCGCGGCGCACGCTCACACACACACACACACACACACACACACACACACACACACACCTCAGGCGAAACTTTGAGTGGCCGGTCATAAAAAGCGTATTGTAGAGGAGGGAGCGGGGTACAAATATCACGGGCCCTCGCTAGTCTCGCGTTCGACTACCTATCCCAAGCAGGGTATCGGATCCAGCGCGAAAATTTTACGGTGGTGAAGAAAGAGCTCCGATGTGGGTAATGAAACAAACTAGCACCCATACTATTTCACGTATTTTTTTTACACCTCGTAATTTAGAAAAATTAAGGAAAGTTCAGAAAACTTCAGAAAGATTCAGAGAAAATTTAGAAAAATTAAGAAGAATTCAAATTTATTTTTACAAAAATTCACGAAGATTTAGAAGGTGAGATTCAAGCAATAGTTCACGAAAATTAACACCAAACTCGCACACTAAAATTCAGCGAGTTGTTTCCCCCTCGTGGGTTTCGCAGGGGAATGGGCAGAGTCCCAGGGGGTGTCATTTTCCCAAAGGAGTGTCCTGGATTTTTCAGGCGAAACTCCAGGAGAGAAAACATCCTTTCTTCCAGGACATCCACTGGGATTACTACCCTCCTATTGCCGTTGTGTACCCGTTCCTAACTCCAGGACACGTATAGTATGAACGACCCATAACTCGTCTTCCCCTGCGGGTCCGACGGAACCCCTGACGAAGCTGGGGTAGGCTACCCGCTCAGGCCGGCTGCCTAGTACTGCCTACCTCCCAGGCGCTAACCTTCGGACAGCGGCCTCTCAAGAGTGCAGGGGTCTCGCAGACAGAAGACGACGCGCAGCCCGGGCAGAGTCGGAACTCTCGCTCGCTCCCTCGCATTGTCTGAGACCCCTGTCTCTCTCTCTCTCGAAATCGGCTATGGACGAAAGCCCACCTGACATATTCTCTCTCTCTCTCTCTCTCTCTCTCTCTCTCTCTCTCTCTCTCTCTCTCTCTCTCTCTCTCTCTCTCTCTCTCTCTCTCTCTCTCTCCTCCCCCTTTGGTTTGCGTCAGGTGAGAGAGAGAGAGAGAGAGGGAGAGAGAGGGAGAAAGAGAGAGAGAGAGGGAGAGAGAGAGATAGGGGGGGGGAGAGGGAGAGAGAGAGAGAGAGAGGGAGGGAGGGAGAGAGACAAAAGATGTCGGCGGGTCCGGCTCTTTCTCACCCGATTGCGAACGCCATGGCCTCCCCGAGGATTCGCCTCACACGTCCCTGCGGCGGCTTGTAGCCTCGCGGTGGGCCACGGCGCGGCGGTGTTTAGCCCCGGCGTTGGACGGACCGCCTATGCTTCCTCTTGCCGTAATAGCGCCTCGCAATTATATTACACTTCGATATCTCGCTCGTTCGTTACTCTCGCTCGCTGCCGCCGCGGGGGCTTCCGGCATAAGGGGATGAGTGGACCATACCGGCCACACCGAAACAACAACAGCAGCAGAAGCGAAAACTAATACAAATTATCGCCGGGTGCAACGTGACACCGAGCTCCTCGAGATAATAAGTCATGCACGCGCGTGTGTGTGTGTGTGTGTGTGTGTGTGTGTGTGTGTGTGTGTGTGTGTGTGTGTGAGAGAGAGAGGGAGAGAGAGGGTGGAGGGAGAGGGAGTGAATCAAATGGGTTGTTAAATTTCAGACGCCTCCCGAATGGGCTGTTAAGTACCACAGCTCACTCTTTCAATTTCAGATTAATAATAAAAACTATACAAGTAAGTGTAACTCTTAAACACAAAATTAATTTTAAAATCACCAGAAACAGGAAGACAGACAGAGTCAGCAGAGTGACTTCCGACTCAAACTTGTCAGACAAGCGCAGAGCAGACGGACAGAATAAAGTAGTAAAGAACTCCGTAAGTGCAACACACACACACAGGATAATAACGCAAAAACCCACGGGAGAAAGGCTCTCTCTCCTGTAATCCACTTCCCTCGCGCGTAGTAATGATCGGCTGTATGCGATCGCCACTGCACTGTCAGTCCCCGGTCGAGAGAGAGAGAGAGAGAGAGAGAGAGAGAGAGAGAGAGAGAGAGAGAGAGAGAGAGAGAGAGACGCTCCACCACTGCCCGGGCGCCTGTGAGGTAGGCCGCCACTCCGACATCCCCGTGCAGCGGGGCGGCGCACCTCCCAGGCGCCCTGCGGCCTCCACTCGTCTGTTTCCGAAGATCGCTCCCGTACCTCCGTCCTCGTCGCTCTGACGGTGGCGCCAGCCCCCCCCCCCCCCCTCCCCCTGAGAGTGCGACAAGAACAGAGGTGCGAGCGCTGCGGTCTTCGGAGTCAGAGGAGAGGCGGCGCGCAGGTATACTCGCGGGCGCGTATTGCAATCGCGCGACTTCCCGTCGCGGAATGTGAAACGCAATAATACGCCGCTACTACGAGTAAGGACGGCCGTTCGGCCGTGTGTGTGTGTGTGTGTGTGTGTGTGTGTGTGTGTGTGTGTGTGTGTGTGTGTGTGTGTGTGTGTGTGTGTGTGTGTGTCCCGGCGTCGTATTGCGATTCACCCTCGCGCCCTCTTCTCCTTTGGGAGAGGCGTGCGTTGGCTCCCGCTCGCATGATATAATTGCCCTTACTCAATAAACAAACTTCTCTCCGTGTCCACACACACACACACACACACACACACACACACACACACACACACACGAGCGTGACTGACTGGCGAGGCACGCCCCTGTCGCAATGAGCTGCGCGCTGCCGCGACATCACGACTTTTATGTTACGCTGCGCGATGCATCGCAGCGAAAGGCGTCTCCGCGGCAAATTAAAGCGTGAGCGATAAAGGTGAGCCAGACAGACGGACAGACAAATAGACAGACAGACAGACAGACAGACCCGCAGACACGACGGGAGGCGTTGATTGTTAGAGAAAAATACTCACCGTCGTAGCGATCGCCGCTTCCTATTTATTTATTTTTTTCCTATTTCAATTAGTGAAATGAAAGCTTTCTCCTGGACGGCGTGCACTTTTTTTTTTTCTCTCTTTTTTCGTGAGGGTAGGCAGTGGCGCCCGCATATGTATGAATGTAGCGTAGGGATTGCGTATCGCCGGTGGGGATCGGGATCGCCTGCTCGCATGTAAGTGCGGGGATCCCGATCTCCGATCCCGAAACGGGACACCCGCCACCCGCCCCGCCATGCAGCACTAATTGCGGGGCAGTCGTTCATTCATCGGGTCCGGGATCAGGTGATTAAGGATGGTTATTGCGGGCTGGACGTATGGCTTATTGCTCCGGGGAAAGTGAGTCCCTAGTACGTGCCCCGCCCGAGACCTGTTGCAGGTTAAGTTGCGATGAAGCTCGAAAAGATATGATAAGTGCGGTAGTGCTTACACTGGAAATTTAAGTGAACGAAATAGGGCTCGCTTGGGGTTCAAGTATTATATAGCCCCCAAAAAATCACTGTAAAGAAATCAAGAAGAATGATATACAGAAAAGACGAAAAGTAGAGACCAAGTTTTCCAAAAACTGGGCGGAAAAAAAAATGAGAAAAGGCCATAAATAGAGGGAAAAGGTTAAATTTTTTCGAAAAAAGACAGAAATTTTACAAGAAAAATCGGGGATGCCCCAGAAAATACACGCACATCTGATCCAAATTATTCTCTCAATTACATGATTAAATAGGATGTTTAGTAAATTATTATGAATGATTTCGATTTATTCCAAATTATTGGAAATTAACTTGCAATAATCCAAAATAATCACAATTATTTCAATTATTTTTTAAAACTTTTCAGAAACAAATTTTGCTCTGCAATTGAAAGGGTGGCGTGAAAACATGGAAAATTTTTGCGGCAGTAAACCTCCCGAAGGAGGTTGCGGTTCCCGCCAGGCACAGGGCTTTTACCCCCTGTGGCAGCCAACTGCTTCGGTGTTCCATGGGAACCGGCGCTTTGCTGACTGCGATCCTATCGCGCAATTCGACAGATTTGATCCCCGTACCACCATTGGCCTACCCCTAGAGGTACGAGCGGTGTCAAGGGCGTTAGACTTCCTGATCCCAGTTTCAGAGGCCTTACCTCAGAGGGGTACGCGGGATTCGAACCCACAACCCCGAGTGCCGACACATAGCCAGAACGGGAAGCGACCCAACGCCCAGAGCCACCGAGCCAACGGCGGCGAGACGTGTTTAATTTCTACTTGACCTGCCCTGGAGCAGCTGTCAAAGGAAATGCCAAGCGCGAAAAACATTTTTCCGAGTGGGAGTTGAACTTCGGACCACACGGTTCAGAGTTGCGCGCTCTACCAACTGAGCCACGACGCCACGATGACGGCATTGTGCAACGGGTTCGAGCCGTATTTGCCGTATCCTGCAGCCTTCAGCCAGGAGGACAGGGCAAATACAACTCGAACCCGTCGCACTGTACAGTCATCATGGCGTCGTGGCTCAGTTGGTAGAGCACGCAACACGTAACCGGGTGGTCTCAAGTTCGACTCCCACTCGGGAAAGTGTTTTTCGCGCTTGACATAACCTTTGGCCGCAGCTGGATGGCAGGTCAAATAGAAGTTAAACACGTCTCACCGCCGTTGGCTCGGTGGCTCTGGGCGTTGGGTCGCTTCCCGTTCTGGCTATGTGTCGGCACTCGGGGTTGTGGGTTCGAATCCCGCGTACCCCTCTGAGGTAAGGCCTCTGAAACTGGGATCAGGAAGTCTAACGCTCTTGACACCGCTCGTACCTCTAGGGGTAGGCCAATGGTGGTACGGGGATCAAATCTGTCGAATTGCGCGATAGGATCGCAGTCAGCAAAGCGCCGGTTCCCATGGAACACCGAAGCAGTTGGCTGCCACAGGGGGTAAAAGCCCTGTGCCTGGCGGGAACCGCAACCTCCTTCGGGAGGTTTACTGCCGCAAAAATTTTCCATGTTTTCACGCCACCCTTTCAATTGCAGAGCAAAATTTGTTTCTGAAAAGTTTTAAAAAATAATTGAAATAATTGTGATTATTTCGCATTGTTGCAAGTTTATTTCCAATAACTTGGAAGAAATCGAAATCACTCACAATAATTTACTAAAAATCCTATTTAATTATGTAATTGAGAGAATAATTTGGATCAGATGTGCGTGTATTTTCGGGGGTCATCCCGAAAAATCAGAAGAAAAATCAATAGAAAAAATCAAAGAAAATCAGAAAACTCGGAGTACGCTTGAAGTGATATTGACCCTCCCGCCGCTGTTGCAGATGCTGCGCGCGCTGCTGGTGACCTGCCTGGCCGCGGCGCTGGTGCCCCCGGGCGCGGCGCGCTGCGGGCTGCGGGGCTCGCGAGGTCTGGCGGTCGCGGGCCGCGGCCCCAACCACAGGGTGGCGAGGGACACGGCCTCCTCCGGCTCCTCCGGCGCCAAGTACGACGCGCCCTTCATCACCCAGTACCTGTCCGGGCCGTACGAGCGCAAGGCCAGCGCCGCCTGCAACCGGGCCATCACCGCCGAGTGGGAGTACATCACCGACCTCACCAACACCACCAAGGAGGAGCTCTATGTAAGCCACGCACCCAACTGAATGTCACACTCTTGTAGGCGGGTGAATGTCACCCATTTGTTGGTATGTGAATGTCGCACACTTGACGGTGTGTGAAAGTCACACACTTGACGGTGTGTGAAAGTCACACACTTGACGGTGTGTGAATGTCACACACTTACTTGTAGGTGAGTGTGAATGTCACTCATATAGTTGTGTGTGAAAGTCACTCACTTGTAGTTGAATCTCAATGTCACTCACCTGTAGTTGAGTGTAAATTTCACTTACAGGTGGTTGAGTTTGAATGTCACACAAATCATAGGGGTATGATTTTCCACTTGCACAGTCGTCTTGACAAGTGTAGATTTTTTATTTTTTTTTGTATTATTGAAATTTTTTACTTGTTCAAGTGCATGAATTGAAATTTGTCCGCCTGCAAATGTGAGACATTCGCTCACTTGGGTTTTCTGTGCATATTTATTTCTATGTTTTTGGACGTTCTAAGTTCTGAATTACATAAATATTTTTATTTAAATTAAAATATTTGAAATGGTTGGGTAAACGTGATATATATTTTTATTATTCTGTAATTTTTCTCATTTCCTTGGTGTGTTGCAGGAACAAGCCAACCTCGACCTGGCCACCTTCGAGAAGGAGCAGTGGGAGGAGTACTTCCAGGACCTGGACCCGGAGCGCTTCGAGGACCCCGTCGTGCGGCGGCAGGTCGAGTTCCTGCTGGCGCTGGGCGTGGCCGCGCTCAACGAAACCGAGCTCAAGGACCTCAACGGCTACGAGCTGCGCATGCAGAACCTGTACAGCACCGCCAGGATCTGCCCGTATGGCAAGCAGGATTGCGACCTGGACAAGGAGGGCTACTCGCTCGATCCCGGTGAGTTTACCCTCCAAGGATTCATTTTCACATCGTTTGCACACTTCTTGGCCACTCAAATTAATACGTACTTGTTCACTCAACCGTGTGAATATCCGGAATATTATAGGAAAATTCACACGTTCGAGTGGCCGCCAAACGCACGAAAGAATTCACGCATGCCTGAAAATGTTTGACGTTCTCACTCTTGGGTTTCCCCAGTGTTCGATTTTCACAAATTATATTTTTTTTCCCCGCGTGGACAATATTTTATTACTCTGGCTAACACGGTATGAAAATCTCTCAGACGTGGAGGGGGTGATGTCCAAGAGCCGGGACTACGACGAGCTGGCGTACACGTGGAAGGCGTGGCGGGACGCCTCCGGCAAGCGGATGCGGGAGGACTACCAGAAGTACGTCGAGCTGCAGAACAAGGCCGCCGTCGCGAACGGTATGCAACCCACAGCGAGCAGAGAAAACACTAAGTGATCACCTCAGGTTATTTTAGTGTTATTATTTTGTGAGTGAGTGAGTGAGTGAGTGAGTGAGTGAGTGAGTGAGTGAGTGAGTGAGTGAGTGAGTGAGTGAGTGAGTATTTAAAAAAGATCCATATAGTAGGAAAAAATCTCAAAAGGTCAAAATAATTTTGTTCCTTATTTCCTTTTTTTTTTTAAGGACCTACCTTACCCTTTATTTAAAATTCTTACCCTTTCCTAAACTTTAAAACTTTTGCCCTCAAATTTTTTAGATTTCGAGGACATGGGTCAGATGTGGCAGGCGGGCTTCGAGACGGACTACTTCTACGAGGACATGCAGTACCTGTGGGACCAGGTGTTCCCGCTGTACGAGCAGCTGCACACGTTCGTCCGCCGCCGCCTCCGGGCGTTCTACGGAGACAAGATGGGCCCGGAGGACGGCCTCATCCCCGCGCACATCCTGGGTGCGTACGCTGGACTTCCGCTCCTTTTGAAACGATTCGTGGGCCGCTGATGTGCAAGATTTCGCCAGCTGAGAGAGCAAGTAGATTCGCCGTGTAAATTTCAAGGGGCGTATCATCCGAGGAGGGGAGGCTCACTTGGAAAAATCATTGCACGGTCCAAAAACGATCACTTTTAAAAGAATATCAAAAAGTCAAGAAGAAAAATATGGAAAAAATCTAAAAATCGAGCACAAATGATCAAAAATCTGAAATAAAAATTGAAAAAAATCATGAATGGGGGAAAAGCTCAATTTTATTAAAATGTGAAAATTTCCTTGAAAAATCAAAAGATAAATGAAAACAATAACTTTAAAAAAAATCAAAACTAAACAAAATCACTGTATACATTTTGTATGAGTGATCCCCCCTTCGATGTGATCTCCAGCGCCCTCGACTCCCCCGTGACGTCACCGCTGCACGGCTGGCCACGGCTGGTTAGCGGAATGGCCGGCCCGGCCGGCCGTTAGGGCGGTTTTAACGGCCCCCGCCACGCACTTATTTCCGCTCGGCCACTTTAGCCCAACTTCCGGCGGCGCCGTGCGGCCAGAGCGGCGCGCTGCTCGTAAAAGAGCTGCTGACAAATTAATTACGAGCGCTGTCATACGCCTCTGAAATCAAATCATGGGCCTTGCTCCGGCGTGCTTATTGATGAGCTACCCAGCGAAAAAAAAAGGAAAGGGAATACTAATTAATCTTTTTTTATTGTTTTACTCAGGCAATATGTGGGGACAGTCGTGGATCAACATTTATGATCTTGTCGAGCCCTTCCCCAACGCCACCTCCTACGACGTGACCAAAGCTCTTCGCGACCAGGTGAGTCCACGTATTTTTTTTTTTCTTTCTTATTTTTCTCTTTTTGGCGTCTCTAGGCGATTGGGTGCAGGTTTGAGGTGTGCTTAACGCAATACATACAGCTATTTCTCCCCACACAGCGCTACAACGCCCTCAAGATGTTCCGCAAGTCGGACGAGTTCTACACGTCGATGGGGCTGCTGCCGAGCGAGATGTCGTACGGGCCGCGGGCCGTCATCGAGAAGCCCAAGGGCCGCGAGATCATCTGCCACGGCTCGGCCTGGGACTTCTGCGACCGGAAGGACTTCCGGTTCGTCACCCTGGCGCGCGCTCTCAGACCAGTGCTGCCGCATGCACTCTCAGACTACTATTTTCACTATAAAGTGGAATATCCATAGGTGTATGATGAAATTAGTCTTCAAAGTAAATTTTTTTGTTGGCAGAGCTCATTTACTAGTGAGAAAAAAAGGAGGAATTATATTCGAAAATGTCATCTAAATGGACGAAAATGTTTGTTCTGTGGTAGCACAGTTTTCTTTATTTTAAAACAAAAAGTTAAAAGTTTTCTCTTTTATCTAAATAACATACATGATTTTTACCGTGCAATTACTCTTGTGTGTGTGTCAGGCAGTCAGGCTTGGTAAAAACTGATATTTGCAGAGGGAAAAAAGGGAAAAGGGGAAAACTTTGAGGAACGTCCTGATTTTGAGGAAAACTTCTAATATTTCGAAAAAATCTCCTCATGCCATGTAGGAATTTCCCTTACTATTTTTAAAGAAAACACCCCAAAGAGTTCTTTTTTACCTGCCAAAAAAAATGTTTTTGTATTTACCGTGTCACCTGCCTACCAGGCAAACGTACCACACTCCTTTTTCCTTGTAGGCAGGTGGTGGAGATACCCGTCTGCTTCACACCACTGTTTTCGACGGATTTTATTTTTTTTCACAATTTATTTTGCGACACTGGTCTAGGCACGGTGCGCCGCGCTACCCCGCGCCGCCTCGCTCCGGCAGCGGGGGGTAGTGACAGTCACGCTTCGTGATGCATCCTTGCATCCTTCCCTCTCTGTTCCAGGATAAAGATGTGCACCAAAGTCGACCAGGACGACTTCCGCACGATCCATCACGAGATGGGACACATTCAGTATTATTTGCAGTACAAGGATCAGCCTTACATGCTGCGCAGTGGAGCCAACCCCGGTAAGTCTCACATCTACACTCTAAAAGTCTATGGACATGCCCCGAAGACTTTTTTGTCCTCAGATTCAGTGACAATAGAATTGTAACTAAGTGTTGTCTACAATTTTGTCGACAACTAAGGACAAAGTTCTTTGTAGTTGGTCTCAAAATTTCTTCATGGACATGAATGGTGGACGTTCTGTCAGCAATTTTGTTGACAGTTTTAAACGTTACCAGCTATGGACAGATAAAAATTGTGTCCAATCGTACACAAAATTTGTCCATAACTGTGAAAAATTATCCGTACGGATGTACGCAAGTTTTTAACCAGCTCCGGTCATGCTCAAAATTGTCCATTAAAAAAGTCCATAGACATTTAGAGTCTAACTTTTTAAAAAATTAGAAAATAAAAATAAAACACACATATTAAACAAATATATACTTATCAAAAAAATTTTGGGTTAGGCTTCCATGAAGCCATTGGCGACACCATCGCTCTCTCGGTGGACAACCCGAAGCACCTCAAGGCCATCGGCCTCCTCGAGGACTACGACGACTCGGAGGAGAGCAGCGTCAACGCCCTCATGAAGATGGCCCTGGAGAAGGTACGCGGGACTTCGCGGCGATACTCCCCGCCCCGCGCGACCTGGCACCACGGGGTAGCGCTGCTGGAGGCTCATCGCGGACCTGGAACTCCCCGCGATCTTCTCGAACGGCCAACTGCCCGGTTGACTCTCAACGGTTCGAGTTCGTGATCCCATAAAGATTCGATTGAGTCTCTCGAACGCGAACCGTTAAGAGTCGACCCGGAATTTGCGTGTCCGAGACAACCTTGAGGAGCTCCCCGATGACCCTCCTGATGGTGTATGACGGCCTCGTCTTATTAATCCCCCTGTCCCACACAGGTTGCCTTCCTGCCGTTCGGCCTGCTCGTGGACATGTGGCGGTGGGACGTGTTCGCCGGGAACGTGTCCTACTCGGACTGGAACCGCCACTGGTGGCTGCTGCGCGAGGACATCCAGGGCGTGCGCGCGCCCGTCCCGCGCTCCGAGGACGACTTCGACCCCGGCGCCAAGTTCCACGTGCCCGGCAGCTACCAGTACATTTCGTGAGTACATCACCCCTCGGGACTCCTGCTGTCAGCCGCTGTAAACCTCGTTTAAGATTTTAACATTGTGTATTTTTTTTTCTTTTCACGCAGATACTTTGTGGCGGACATTCTGCAGTTCCAGTTCTACCGGGCGCTCTGCATCGAGGCGGGCGAGTACAGGCCCGACGACCCGACGAGTCCTCCACTGCACAAGTGTGACTTCTACAACTCGAAGGAGGCGGGCGCCAAGTTCAGGTAACGAAACTTCAAACTTTGCTTTAAAGTCACAACAAGTTTTTGTAAAGGGGGGAATGGAGGAGAAATTAAAAGTTATTCTTTCGTACAATCTTCCTACAGCAAGAGCATGGCGCTCGGGGCGTCGGTCCACTGGAGCGAGGCGCTGGAGCAGCTGACTGGTGAGACGGAGCTCAACGCCACCGCCCTCCTCGAGTACTTCGAGCCGCTGCACCGGTTCCTCCGCGACGCCAACGGCGACCTGGACGCCGAGGCCGCCGCCATCGACGCCTCCCGGACGGCGGGGGCGCCGGCCCTGCACGCCGCAGTCACCGTGCCCGTCCTGCTCCTAGCGCTTGTGATACTTAACCGATAACGATATTAGAATACGATTATTTTCTTTTTTTGTTACAAGATCCGCGTTTTGCGTTTTTCCCTTATCCCCCTCCTCTTCCACGCGCACCTGGTGCTGCGCCTGCCTCGCCAGCGACCTGCCCCTCTCCAGCATCGCGAAGTCCCACGTGGGCGCGAGCGGACAGGAGCAGGGTCGCCCCCGGGGGGCCGCGAGGACGCCGTCGTCACCGGGGCCGTGGCGGGAGCACAGCAGCTCCGCGGCCAGGACGTGGGCCCGCCGCAGCGCGGCCACCCCGGCGTCGGCGCCTGCCCGGTCCGCCCCGGCCCCGCCCGATCGCAGAGTTCAATTCGAAGCGCCAGTTCGAAGAAATTCAGGACTTCCGCTAAGAGTAGTTCCGCTTGCTCTACCGTGCATCCGGACCGTGTTGACGAGCATGTCCGCCGTCGGGAGCCTCGGCGCCGTCCCCGACGACGACGGCCTGACGCTCAGATCGTCGACGGCCCTGCTCACGCTCGCGAACAACCTGTTGGTCACGCATCACGGCGCGACGCTGATAGAGGACGCCCGGAGGGGGAAACAACTCTGAAATTTTTGCACTCCTCGGAACTCAGAAAACTTCAGGAAAATTCAGGAAAACTAACCAAAAATTTCACAAACATTAAGGTATACTTCTAGAAAAACTTAACTTGTAATATAAGCTGAATCACAAAATTTCATAAAATTTGGTGCCTAAAATTCGGAGTTGTTTCCCCCTCGGGGAACGCCTGTCGATCGGAGGCTTGCGTGGTGCAGCTTGTGGATGACGACGGCGTACTTGTAGACGCGCGGCTGGTCCCGCGCCACGAGCGGCCAGACCCCCGCCGCCGCCACGGGCACCGAGAGGGCGGCGTTGACGGCGGCCGAGGCGCCGATGACGTCCCCGCGCGCGTAGCAGCGCGCTGTGAGCCCCGCGAGGGAGTGCAGGCGGCGAGCGACCCCCTGCCGAGCAGAGGGAAGCGGCTCTCAAACTGGGGCGCGTCTTATATATTTCAAAATCAAAGTTTTTTTTTCATTTTTTAAAAAATATTTAAAAATTAGATGGTTTTGAATTTCTAAAATTAAAATTAAAGGTGCCTACACGATTGGAACCTTTCACTGATCATGTAGTGCGTTTACCGGTGCCATTCGGCAGACAGAAGTGTTATAAATATTCAACATTGTGCGAATTGTGCACTCAAAATACCATCTACAACCAGGTTTGTTCCTGTAACTGGGTCGTGATGGGCCGTGATCTGTCCCTAATTTGAGGGCACCTCATACATACTCTGTCGATTTCAAATGTATACATTGTGCACTTCAAGTAAGGGATAGGGGGCATGTTTACTTCAAGTAATATATGCATACCATGCATTGCATGCATTTTAAAATGTATGCAGGTCCATGCTTGCATTTTTTAATGTACACATCCTTATTATACTTTGCAAAGATTACACATTACTGCCATGAGTCTATACATGCCATATGTACCCTTTAAAAAATGTAGACATGGGCACGTATGCAATCATTGGAGTATGTATGGACATGTATGCATTTATCAAGGTACAATATACATCTGTAAAAGTATTACGCACGCATGGCATGTGTATACATTATTTAAAGTATGCAATGTACACTTTTGTGCTGACAGAGTAGAAATTTGAGAACTTTCTAAGCCTGGCATTAAAAAAACATACTGAAAATATCAGGGAAATTGAGAAAAAAATTAGAAAAAATATAGAAACATGTCTGGAAAACTGAGTTCACTCAAACATTCAGAGTGGTTTCCTCCTCGTTCAAACAGATGTGGAGAGGGAGATAAAATCAACCACAATAACTCGCGTTGCGCCATACTGCCCGCCGCTCTATTGCGGCCGGTGGGTTCATTTATTTGAGCGGGAGCTCGCAGCAGCAGGGTCGACTCCGAACAGCGTTTACTGTATAAGTGTCCTCACTCCTCGTGATGGCCGTGCTGTGTGAGTGCGACAAGGACGGAGATACACAGTCCGTCTGCGTCCCTCCCTCCCCTGGCCGCAGTATGGCCGCGCGCGTGATCCTGCCGCCATTGTGTGACTCAGCCCCGGCTGGCCGGGCCGGCCGGGCGGTCTTCCCCCTAAAGCGTATAAAACCCACCCCACACGCGTCCATTTCGGCGCGCACAGTTTGATGGCCCTGCCTGCCCTGCAATAGTGCGGTGTAGGGGGTGAGTTTGGCACCGGCGGGTGGGGGTGGGGGTGGGGGGCGTGCCCTGGCATTGTCACCGACAACGCCCCGGTCCAGTGGTGCTGGTGCTATTAAGTAAATTGGATTTCGTACACGGCGAGGGTTTTAGAAACCACCATCAGCAGAAGCGGAACGACTCTTCGAGCAATACAAAATGAGAATTCCTTCCCGTCACTCCCCATGCGCGGTTAAAAGCGACAAGTATTTTCCTCAGTGGCCTGCACTAAGGAAAATAATGTTGTATGTGAAGAACTAACATTGTGGCAGCGATGTAGCTAAACTTTTACAATACTGCAAAACACCATGCTCTTCAGCTCAATGTTTAGTGACACAGCTAACTTGTTAATTTAAAGCTCAAAATGTTAGCTGTCAACATGAAGCTAATTTTGTTTTGCTGCCTAGGTAAGTTTTTTCGGAGTATTCTGACCTTGCGGCTGCGCGCCCTGAGGATCCACTGCAGCAGCCGGCGGGTGGCCGCGACCTGGTGCACGACGAGGGTCATGGTGTTCCGCGGGAGCCGCTCCCTGCCGCCGAGCGTCGCGAGCAAGCGGACTTCAGCCTCCGGCACCTGCGGACCGCAAGAAAATTCACATTCGTTTATTTTATTTCATGACACATTTAGATGGATTTCGAAATGCACGCCGTTGACTCGCCGCCAGCACGACGGCCGCGTCCTGAGCGGTGAGCTCGGCCTCTGCTCGGATGGCGGAGGTGAACTTTCTCTCGGCGGGGAGGGTGGCGCCGCCGACGAGGAGGGAGCGTGTTGACGGTCCCAGGCAGACACACGTGTCGGACACAACCTCACGTGTCTGAGAAAATAAGAAAGGAAAAGTAAAAAAAGAGAAGTGAAATATGACGTTTCGTCAGCAAGAATTTTTCACCGAAGAAGATTAAAAGAAGGTCGTTTGAAACCTGGAGTAGCCGTAGGTCAGCGGGTTGCATGCGGAACAAGACCAGGCCGGCCCCTCTCATGAAGTATGGGAGGGGCACAATGCGTCTGGAGGACAGAGACAACGTGAAACTTGAACATGCAAAACCTACAACAGCACGAAATCATTTGGAACAGGAGGTTGCGGTTGGACCCTGGAGGCGCCCCTGGCGGTGCCGATGGCGGTGATCCTGGAGGTGCTCCTGGAAATGACCCTGTAGGTGCCCCTGGCGGTGACCCTGGAGGCGCTCCTGGAGGTGCTCCAGGCGGTGCTCCAGGCGGTGCTCCAGGCGGTGCTCCAGTCGGTAATCCCGGAGGTGCTCCTGGAAATGACCCTGTAGGTGCCCCTGGCGGTGACCCTGGAGGCGCTCCTGGAGGTGCTCCTGGTGGTGTTCCTGGAGGTGCTCCTGGCACTGCTCCAGTCGGTGCTCCAGGCGGTGCTCCTGGAGGCGCCCCTGGAGGCGCCCCTAGCGGTTCCCCTGGCGGTGCCCCTGGCGGTGCCCCTGGCGATGATCCGGGCCTACAGCCCCACGGGGATGACGTCGGCGGCAGTGACACGCCCGATGACGTCTGTCGCTCGTGCGCCCGGAGCCGTCCCCGTCAATACACACCATAAAACCAGTTTCGACGATGACAAGATGTATTTCCCACGTGAGGCCAGGGCGGCGCTCACCTCGGAGGTCGTGGAGGGCGCCGGGCCGGCCAGAAGCAGGCTGGTGGTGCAGCGCTCCGACACGCCGCTGCCGAAGCGGCGCAGGCGCACCACCCTGCTCAACGGGGCAAAGCAAAGAATATAAAATTCCGAATTTTTGAGAAAGTTTGGTGTGTCAGGAAAGCCAAGGGGGGAAACAGCTCTGAAATTTTTGCACACCTCGTGAATCAGAAAAAAAAGTTTTACAAAATGCAGGAGAAGTTGCAAAAATTCTGGAAAAAAAGAAACAAACAGGAAAACTCACAAAAATTGAGAAGAAAAAAATCGAGTTTTTTTTAAATGCACAATTAATTTGTACAGCACACTTGAGAGTTGCTGCCCCCGTCGGGGGTAGCCCCAGGTAGCCCAGCCCACCTCGTGCCTCTGGGGGGCGGTGGCGGCCGGCGCGGCCGGTGGGGCCGGGTTGGCCGCAGCAGCAGGGGCGGGCGCCGCCGAGACACGCACACGTCCTCGATCAGGGCGGTCGGCGAGTACTCCCGCACGGGCACCAGGACCACGTCGCCGTCGGGACGCGCGGCGCGCCCGAGCCACGCCCCGCGGTCGCGCCAGCGCGGAACCGACATTGCATCTGGAAGACCGCCCTTATTGTTTATTTCAAGCAGACACACATGCGTCAACAGAGCCTCGCTACTTTTGCGATTTTTTTTTCTTGACAGTAGTGTTCTAGGGTATTTTCAGACACGTAAAATCACTGAAACAGAATGAATCGCCCGGACAGGGTAGCTCCTCGGGCCATACAAATGTGTCGCGACTATATGCGACTAAATCGACTTTAATAACTGATGCGGTCGGTCTAAAATCAACAGTCTTCAAAAAAATAAATTTAAAAAGAGAGCCCAAAGTTTTTAACAGTGTGCATGGCGCACGCCCCTCCCGCTACGACCCCAGGCGAGTCCACCCCATAAAAGCCATCCCTGGCGCAATATCGTGACTGGGGGACGCGTTCGGGTATCGCATAGCTCGACCCGCACCGCGAGCGGCCAACCCTCTGGCCATTCGGACGCCACCCCGAGACTGTACGGGGGGCGGTGGGCAATGGCGCCTCTTAGCGGCAGACATGGTGTGTGGAGCTTCAAAATAATACATCCTCAAATTTAAGGAAAGGCGAGGGGGAAACAGCTCTCATCTTTGGTGCACAAGTCAAGGAATTTCTTGCGATTTGTTTTTCTGAATTTTGGGGAAATTTTCTGCATTTGTCTGAATTGTTTGGGATTTGACAGAATTTTTGGGGCATTTGAGCTTTTGGTGAGGGCAAACATAGGACCCACGTCGACGTCCGCGTCGACGCCCACGTCCACGGGCTCCGGGCTCCCCCGCGCCGATGCCCACATCCACGCCCACATCCACGCCTACATCCACGTCCGCGTCGACGCCCACGCCTGTGCTGAAGTCCACGTCCATGCCCACGCCCTCGTCTACGCCCACATCCACGTTCTCATCCACGCCCATACGTACGCGCCCTCATCCACGCCAAGCGTGAAGCGCAGCACTGCAGAATGTCATGTCAGACCACACAGCGAGTCACTTAAGAGTGCACCCGCCAACTAAACAGCTCAGCGCTCGGACCTCTCCCGCCCCGGCGGCTGTGCTGGTCACCTACACATACACCTCAGCAGGTTCTTGCACCTTGGTTGTAAGCTCCACTGATTCAGAACATATCGATCTCATCACCTCTGTCCTTGTTGCACTCAATAAACAGATAAAAGAAAAATAGACTTAATTTGTCTTATATCTAGGGCATCTAGGGAATGGGGCAGCTCCATGAGTGCCACAACCCAAGGAGAACAGGATAGTCACAGGTACATCAAAATAACAGTCACGAAATTGTCCCTAATTTGGCTCGAAGGATGTCATTTAGGACGTCAAAGATTCCAAAACGACCTGAAAGTGACTAACAAGTGCTCCTTGGGAAGGACTGCGCCGGCATGAGAGCGATGGTCTGAATCAGTCGGCATTTTCAACTGCTCGGCTCACATAAAAAAATCGGTAGGGAACGAAAGAAAATCTGCGGAAAAGCAGCAGGCAATAAGAGTTTGGGTGGACACACCTCACCCTGTCACTGTGTGTGACGGCTGAGCGTGACCTACACACACACACACACACACACACACACACACACACACACACACACACACACACACACACACACACAGAGAGAGAGAGAGAGACACGCACACAGGCTGGCAGGCACGAAGCAGGCGACCACAAGGGACTTTACGACACCGTCTGTTGGACGACAAATTTACAACGCCGAGGGCGCGCGCTCTATTGCTTCAGCGGGGAGGAACGGAGGAACCCCCGGGTGATTGTGTCAAAAATTAGCGGTGTGGGGGCTGGTGGGGCGGGGCGGGGCGGGGCGGGGCGGGGCGGGGCGGGGCGGGGCACCCCTCGATCCTCCGGGCGGGAGATTTGTTTTATTGGTCGTTGACTTTATAAGGTCGCGTCGCCCCAGATGAGGCGCTTTTATTCGTGTTTTTCACGGTCAGGAGGGAGCTTCCGAGATCGGAAAAGACGAAGAATATACACTGTTAAAAATAAAGCAGGATAGCGCGTGTGATTGTGTCACGTTCGTTTTTACTTTTTTTTCGTGAATCGGGTAAGATTGGAGCCGTTGAGCCGGATTGATTCACGTTCAAACGAATGCGACACAACATTCCACAGAATATTGACTTGATTCACTTTTCGACGAATGTGACGTCACATTTCTTGGATAAAAGTGGTGCAAGATCGTGGAACTTGCTGCAATAGGTCTTATGCAGCCAAATGCAGCAGCCCGTAGCGCTCATTGCTTTGCCGCCATTTTGATTCACCAGAATGTACAGGGCCTTATGGACAAAATTGGTTTTTGATTTTTTTAAAAAAATTTGCGAGCTTACCGAGACCTCTAAGATTTTTTTTGACAAACTTTAAATATAACTAGACATGTATGCAAAAATTTTCAAAATTCTAGCAGTCCAGGACCGTGACGACGTCTTTTGTCGCATCGTCCGCGCGAACTAAGTCGACCGGGGTAAAAAATAATGTTCACGATAATTTTCCGTCGTCCCGGTAGCAGCCTTGCCTGGCGAAAAGCACGACAAATCCGCCCAAAGGTATCAATTTTGCCGATTGAAATTTCAATTCGGCCCGATCGCTCGGTTCTGGATCTAGCAGTCCTGCCCGGTAGAGTGCGCGCACGCTAGTTACCGAGTCGCGAACGTCGCGAGACCTTGCCGAAATATGTCGGGCTCCTTTAAAGTCAGTAACTTTGTTTCTAAACTTAAATTCGTGGTGAAATTCGCGAGTGCGTTCTTCTTTCGACATTCATGGTGTGTTAGATTTGTGAAGTTTTGTGTAGTGTCGCTTCCTGTGAACGCTAGTAGTGTAGCTCGGACAAGGCCAGTTGTGCTACAGAGGTTAGCTGTACCTTCATTGGGTATTCTGACATTTCGGTGGAGCTTTCAACTTGAAATTTCTCCTGCAGCTGCTGCAAGACAACTGAGGTAAGTGTTACCGACGATCTGATGCACCTGTATTGGCACTTCAGGTGTTGTGTATGAAGCTGGTGGTTGGCTTCATTCAGATGTCTGCGCATTGTGAGGCAAGCTGCATTTGAGTGTGTGGATATCAACATGATTAGATAGACTCTTGCATAACCTGCATTATATTAACAATCATTTAATGGGCTGTTCTGGAGTGTTTTAAAAACCGACAAACATGAGCGAATACGATCCAGAGGTTGAAATGTATGGTTTGCATTTCAAACAATTCAAAGCACTGAAGCAGAAATATATTGCATCATGTATCGGAGATCTGGTAGCTGTTACTCTCTCTTTTAATTGACAAAATAACTTCATACTTAATGTTAGTTTACATATCGTTCCAAACTATTTTTATGACTGTCAAAAGTGATAAGCTGTTGGCCGTCGCTTTCGCTATCATAACTTTGAGTACTTTCAAAGTCACGCACTCTTTTCTAGTACTAGACCAGCCATTGTTTTCAGGTAAATGTTAATAGCGCTCTTATTACTCAGTTGAAAACTGTTTCTAGAAAATGGCAACATTTTGCTACGTGCACTTGGAGTTACTTCCGTAATTTCACTTCACGTTCAATGTGTTCTGATAAGATGAGTGCTTATTTACTTATCTTACTTGAAAGGCGTGGAAAAGACTACATTTTTAATGACACTGATTAGAAGCTATTTGAAAGAAATGTGTGTCTTGAGTCTGGCGATGTTTGTGAATGCAAAACTGCTACTTGCTGTGCTGTGCTAAGAAAGTCAGGGAGTTCAGTTGCGGCCACGGTGGAGGGAGAACTCCCTGCCCCGCCCCCGCTGCTAACCCCACCTCCACCCCTGCCCCCGCCCCGCCCTACCGAGCCCTACCCCGCCCTGCTGCCCCCCGCCCCGACAGTACAGCCTCCTGCCGACTGATTCAGAAGATCGCTCACATCCCTCCGTCCTTGTTGCACCTACAGCGGTGCCCTATGCTGGCCATGGTAGTGCTCCATGAGTGCGACGAGGACAGAGGAATGAAAGCGATCTTCGGAATCGCTCGGCTGTGCTGCCATGCTGGACCAGTCCGCCATCGCACCACGGCTGGGGCGGGGCGGGGCGAGGCGGGGCTGCTTGCGGGGTTCTGGACCCGTGGCGCGGTGACACCCTCCCGTTGCCATGGTGACGGTGACCCCCTCCCCCTCCCGCCCGTCTGGTCGGCGGTTTACGATCGCGGCCCGCATGGAGACCTGTGACCCCCTCCCCCTCCCCTCCCCCCGGGCCGGGCCACGTGGCTAGAGCCGGGGCCGGGGACGGCTCCACCCGCCCCCGAGTCCCCGAGGACCCCGCCGAGCTCCCGGGCGGCGCGCAGGAGGCCGCTTGCCTCGAGTGCGAGAGAGACAGCATTCTCGCCACCCCTTGGCAGTCTCCTTGAGAGCGAGAGAGACAGAGCGACGAGTGCCGGCAGCGGAATCGGTCTGCTGGACGCGCTCCTACGATATAAGAGTCCCGGCCGCACCCTCCTGCCGACTGATTCCGAACATCGCTCTCGCGCCTCCGTCCTTGTCGCACCTATGGCGGTGCCCTGTGTTGAGAGCGGCAGGGCCCCATTAGTGCGACAAGGACGGAGGCGCGATAGCGATGTTCGGAATCAGACGGCCGGGGCGGGGCGGGGCGGGGCGGGCGCGGTGGCCTCCGAGCTGCGCGGTTGTCCTGTTCGGGGACGTCGCGGTACGCGGTACGTCCTCGCGGGGCGAACCCCGCGCGTCGCCCACGCGTCCGGTAGTCCTCAACCCCTTCTCGCTCCCTCTGTACCGTGGAGTCGACGTCGACAACCGGCGCGCCTACGTACGTACACCTCGCATCATTGACTGTGGTCTGTGCGATTACTCTGGAAATCCAAGTGTACGAATGTCGCACACTTGTAGGTGTGCGACGATTCATTCGTACTCTTGGCCACTCAAACGTGTGAATATCCTAGGAAAATTCACACGTTTAAGTGGCCAAGTGTACGAATGAATCCTCGCACACCTACAAGTGTGCGACATTCATACACTTGGGTTTCCAGTGTAAAAACTATAGTAAATAGACGATTTGCAAATTTATCAGAACGAGTCGATTCTGTTATTCGTCATTGCAAATAAAAACAAAACAAAAAAAAACATTTAAAAAAATGGAGCTAATATTTAAAAATTAGATTAAAACGAACGAACGACGCAGTCGCCCTTCCTAGACGCCTATAAATTTTGCGCTCCTTCCCCAACCTGCCACCCCCTCCCCTTTCAGTTCACGACAATACAAGTAGATGAAACATGTAAATATTGTTATTTCTTCAGGATAAAAGTATCATCTGCTAAAAAGGAAGGGAGGGAGAAAATTGGAAAATGTTGAAGACTATTGTTTTTGATAGAGAGCAAAAGATTGAGATTTTGATTTGATATGTTTTTCGATTTTCAATTATTCGATGTGATGGTACGGACATACCCATTATTGACAAGTCCCAAGTTCCGTTATTTGAGTGAAATGTTTAACTCACCAACGGCGTCCTCCTCGTGCTTGTGCCAGGCGTCGAGTCCGCTGCGAGCCACCCCTCCCCCTCCCCCACCCCACCCCCGCCGCGCCTGGGGGCCATGCTCTGTCATTTACGCGCGAAACATCGAAAACACGTTCTACTAGATAGCCAGTTGGCCGCCGCGCAAGCTGCGAGCTCCCCAACAAGGGTGCAATGCGTTGCCACGGTTTCTCTGTCTCTCTCTTTCCGCAATTTTGGTGCTTTCTGCGGAGGGCCGGTAGGGCCGGGTGCTGATTGGGGGGGGGGGGGGATTGCAATGGGTGCATCAGAGAAGATGCAGGTCTTGCCTACTCAGTATAGTACGGACGGGGGTCGGGGTTGGCTTCGGGGGCGGCACTGTCCGCGAGGTCCGAAGCTCCTCCGGGGCGGCGCGGACGGTCGTGGCTCCGGGGATGGCACTGTGCCCGAGGCCCGGAGCTCCTCCGGGGCGGCACGGACGGTCGTCGCCTCCAGGGCGGCTCTGCGCCCGAGGCCCGGAGCTCCTCCGGGGCGGCGCGGACGGTGGTGGCTCCGGGGGCGGCACTGTGCCCGAGGCCCGGAGCTCCTCCGGAGCGGCGCGGACGGTGGTGGCTCCGGGGGCGGCACTGTGCCCGAGGCCCGGAGCTCCTCCGGGGCGGCGCGGACGGTCGTGGCTCCGGGGGCGGCACTGTGCCCGAGGCCCGGAGCTCGGAGCTCCTCCGGGGCGGCGCGGACGGTCGTGGCTCCGGGGGCGGCACTGTGCCCGAGGCCCGGACGGTCGTGGCTCCGGGGGCGGCACTGTGCCCGAGGCCCGGAGCTCCTCCGGGGCGGCGCGGACGGTCGTGGCTCCGGGGGCGGCACTGTGCCCGAGGCCCGGAGCTCCTCCGGGGCGGCGCGGACGGTCGTGGCTCCGGGGGCGGCACTGTGCCCGAGGCCCGGACGGTCGTGGCTCCGGGGGCGGCACTGTGCCTGAGGCCCGGAGCTCCTCCGGGGCGGCGCGGACGGTCGTGGCTCCGGGGGCGGCACTGTGCCCGAGGCCCGGAGCTCCTCCGGGGCGGCGCGGACGGTCGTGGCTCCGGGGGCGGCACTGTGCCCGAGGCCCGGAGCTCCTCCGGGGCGGCGCGGACGGTCGTGGCTCCGGGGGCGGCACTGTGCCCGAGGCCCGGACGGTCGTGGCTCCGGGGGCGGCACTGTGCCCGAGGCCCGGAGCTCCTCCGGGGCGGCGCGGACGGTCGTGGCTCCGGGGGCGGCACTGTGCCCGAGGCCCGGAGCTCCTCCGGGGCGGCGCGGACGGTCGTGGCTCCGGGGGCGGCACTGTGCCCGAGGCCCGGAGCTCCTCCGGGGCGGCGCGGACGGTCGTGGCTCCGGGGGCGGCACTGTGCCCGAGGCCCGGAGCTCCTCCGGTGTCGGCACGGACGGCTACCTCCGGTCGCGCAGGAGCGGGGGCGGAGCGCCCCCGTATGGCTGCACGGACGGCGGCTCCGGGGACTCCGGGGGCCGAACTGCCTCCGAGGCCCGCCCCGCTGCTCACTGCGACTCCCTCCGGCGGGCTCCCGGAGCCGGGACGGGCCGGGCATCAGCTGCCGGAGGTGTCATAAATACCTCAGGGTGCCGTTTGAATAGAGCCCTCCCCCACATACGCTCTTTCCTCCCTGTCCCCCCACTGTGAAAAATACTCGTAAGGGTTACGGGAAAATTTTCCATGATAAAAGTCGTAAAATAACAATTTGAAATTGTAAATTTACAAGCACTCCCTATCGACTTGGAATTGACCGACGAGCAAGAATGGGCTGTCGTAAATTTACGAAATATTTTGTAAATCAAAATTACAAAAAATGTCGTAAATTTACGATGTTTTTTAGCCCGCCCTTCTGCTTTGAAAAAGCTTCAGAGCGGGCTTATGCAATCGATCTGGTGTCTGTCTGTTTGTCTGTTTGTCTGTCTGTCTGTTCCACTCGAAGGAGTTGAGCTAGAGAGTTGAAATTTTTAGGGTATCTTAAGGGTCACTCCTGGACACCGAAACGCCTGGTGCAAATCCTGCCAACCCTCATTAAAGCACTGAAAAAAATTATTAAAGTTTTCACGGAATAAAAAAAAAAATCAACTTTTTCCAAACCCGTCGACCCGTACCTCTCCGGAAGCGTCTTTTCGTGTCTAGTTCAATGGTGCACGCCGTTTTACGAAAAAATGGACCCAGCTCGCGATTACACTGTAAAAAGCACCCGTAATTGGTCCAGTTTTCAACTTTTCTCAACTCCATCGAGTTGCACCTCCCCGGAAGCGTCTTTTCGCGTCCAGTTCGATGGCGCCCACCGTTTTTCGATAAAAAGGACCCAACTCGCGACTACACTGTAAAAAGCACCCAAAATTGACCCACTTTTCAACTTTTACGAACCCCATCGACCCGCACCTCTCTAGAACCGTCTTTTCGAGCGCAATTCAGTGGTGCCAACCGTTTTTCAATTTCCAGTGTTGCCAATCGTCAAAACTCAAACATTTCGATTATTTTCGACATTTCTCGATATTATTCGATATTTTCCGATATTTTCGACATTTTTCGTTGTTTTTCGATATTTTTTGATATTGTTCGACATTTGCGATATTTTTCGATATTTTTCGACATTTTAGATAATTTTTGATATTTTTCGATAATTTTCGATAATTTTCGATATTTTTGACATTTTTGATTATATTTGATGTTTTTTGATATTTTTCGACATTGTTGACATATTCGGACATACTTCGATATTTGTAAACATTTTTGACAACTTTTGATATTCTTCGACATTTTTCGACATTATCCCTCATTTTTCGATGTTTTTCGATGTTTTTCGACATTTTCCATATTTTTCGATATATCTCAACATTTTAAAGATATTTCGAGATTTTTCGACACTTTTGACGTATTTCTACATATTTCGACAATTTTCGACATATTTCGACAATTTTTGAAATTTTAGACACCCCTCGACGCCTATATCGTTAAAATCGTTTCGACGAGCGTAATTCAGTGTTGCCAACTGCTGCCAAATAAAGTCCGAGTTCGACCGTTCCATCTGAGGCCGAACTCACGTATTTCGACAATTTTCGAGATTTCTGACTCCCCTTTTTTGCCGAATAACTGACCGTTTAGTCACTATCGGCACGTTTTCAAAGCAGAAGGGAGGGCTTTAGTTTCGGTGGTTCACCGTTACAAACTGCCTGTTTCCAAAGAGAATGCCTTTACGGGCCGCAGGCCCGATCATTTACAAGCTAAGAGGACGTTTTGTGTGACTTAAGGGTCGGGCCGAAGGCCCGACCGAACGCCGCCGGCAGGCCAAGCAGGCACGCCCCCTGCCGAACGGAGTTGCCAGCGTAGCAAAGCGGAGCTGGCAACGACGTTTGGTGGAAGGGCGGGCCTGCTTGTTTTTTTTTGCACAGTGGCCCAACTCTTCTAGCCGGAATTACCGGATCGTCCGCCGGGACACGGCGCACTCTGCATTTCTACAACAAATTTGAGAAATCCGCCAACCGCTTGGTGCAGCGCTGCACCGCGCCGCCGCCGGGGACGTGGCCAGCCGTACGGCGCGCCGTGTCGAAGGGGTTGCCTACCCTCCCGGCGCGCGGTGCCGCCGATACTCCTCGCCGGCCCTGCCGCGCCTCGCCTCGCCGCTAACGCGTGGGGTATCGCCGCTGGGGCCGGTGGCGGCGCGCCCGGCGCTACTCCGCGGCAGACGCGCCGCGCTTGGCGGGAGCTTTAGCTCCAACGCCTCGGCATGAATGTTATCTTTCGTATTTAGCCAGGGGCCGTGTTTATCGTATGTAAATCCATTTCTAGTAGGGACAACTGAAACTGGAATCTTCGTTGTTCAAACACCTGTGGGGAGAGAATTGGCGAGCAGTGTGTATGTATGCTCAAACATTAAACAAGTATTTTGCTTTTCTTTTCTCCCTTCCTTTTTCCCCCTGTATTTCAATCATTGTTGACACGCGGCGGGTTAGGTTTGGGTTGGGTCCATGCGCGGATCCGGGGCGACAGGCCTTTTGCCCCCCCCCCATGGCTCCTCGGTAGCCGCCTGAAAGGTAGGCAAGAAGTAATACTTTGCCCCTGTAAGAAGGCACAAAGTACCAAAGGCTGGCTCTGGATCCGCCAATGGTTGGGTCGCCAGTATCCCGCGTGCTCGACGTTCGTCCTGTGGGTGTGGGGTCGGGGTCATATCTCACGCACTGGCGGCCCGTGATAAGGCGACCTCAGTCCTGCGCGGACTTGGCAGCCGACCGCACCCGTTTCTCGGCCAAGGCCCGCGCCTCTGCTTCCCGCTCCTTTTTTCGCCCGCGTGGCATTATGGGGCTCCTGAGGGCCTGCTTGGCGCTGGCGGTGGTGGTGCCGGTGGCACTGGCGCTGTCCCGGTGCCCGTGCCCGGCCGCGCCCGCCGCCGCCAGGGTGTGCGGCTCGGACCTCAAGACCCACGACAGCCAGTGCCACCTCATGGAGTGCGCCGACCACGGTATAAACAATCGCTGATTTTATTTTTTATTATTATTTTTTTTTGTCGATAAAAATAGGAAACTTTGAGGTTGCGTGTTTCTCGTTCTCAATGTGTGTGTGTGTGTGTGTGTGTGTGCGTGTGTGCGCGCGCGTGCGTGTGCGTGTGCGTGCGTGCGTGCGTGTCCTGACAGGTGTCACCGCGGTGCACCCGGGCCCGTGCTCCCTCCTCGAGCACCCCATGACCCACCTCGCGATGGACAGCGTCCGGCACCGGCCGCGCCGGTCACCCGCCTCCGACCTCGTCCAGTGCATCGAGAACCAAACTGTAAGCGCAAATCTAGAGGCTGCTTTTCTGTGAAGGTGGAAGTATCGTGGCGTTTGTAGACTGGAGATCCAAGCAAGCAGAGTACAGTTGCTGCTCACTTTTAGATGGGTGAATTTTCCCCCTTGAAGTCGTTCGACAATTTATCTGCTCACTGTTTGGTGAGGGAATACTTATCGGTTGACGTCGAGTAGAGGAAATCGCCGGGTGTTTGCCTTGCTCCGCGGTGGTGGGACCGAGTGTGCGCGAGAGAAATACATGATACGGTACGCGAATCGCACCGAAATATGTCTTTCTTTCTCGCACAGTGACGTTTCTCTCTCGCTCACTCGGCTCGGCCGGGAGGGTCGGTTGCACCTAAGCTGGGTCGGGGCGCCGCGTCTACCTGTTGGGGCTGCCCCGACCGCAGTTACGGCGGACAGACTCAGTAGTTTGACCCGCCCCGGCCAAGGTTGTGACAATTTCTGCCGCACGGATATAGCTGGAGTGCCGCCACCGTCTCTACCTCCACCGTGTGGCTTGCAGCAGCAATTGTGGGAATGAGCGTGTTTCACTCACGGACACTTGTGGGAGTTGTTTGTCACCAAACCCACAAAACAGTGCTGAAAAAAAAAATTCAGACAAAAATTAACTTGCTCTATGAATCCAAGTGCGTGACACCTCACACTTGGGTCCCCAGTGTGGCTCGCACAAGGGGTCCACCACTCTGGTAATCTTGTATACACTTTGTCCGATGATTACTAGAAATCGCATCCCGAAAATTCCCCTTGTCGTTTATATTCACGCGGTTTCGGGGGTATTCCCTCATTTAAATGTGCATAAAATTAAAAGCACAAATTTCAAAGTTTTGTTTTGAAAATTTTACCGAAAGCTGTAGGTAATCACGCGGTTTTGGGGTATTCCCTCATTTAAATGTGCAAAAAAAAAAAAAGCGCAAATTTCAATGTTTTGTTTTGAAAATTTTACCGAAAGCTGTAGGTAATCACTGGTAATCTGTAATCGTGTGTGTACGCTCCTGAACTGAGTGATGGACCCCTCGGCCTCTCAAGATCAGTAAGTTAGTAAGTAAAGTAAGTAAGTAGGTGAGTAAGTGTAACTAGAAACCAAGATGAAAATAACTATGAAATTTGGTGTACAAATTTGGTAAATTTTAGAAAATTTTCGAGAAGTTTTATTGAATTTTTTTTTATTACAATTTTTGCTTCAATTTTACCTGAATTTTAATATATATTTTTGTGAATTTTCCTGATTAAAAAAAAATACTATTTTTTTTCTGAAATTTTCTGAAGTAACGAGGTGTCGGGTTGTCTGGAACCCTCTTGCAGTGCCGGGACGCCAGCGGCTGCGGGTGCGTCGCTCCCTGGGACGCGGCCTGCCGCTGGGAGTGCGAGGCGAGCTGCCTGTGCGGCTGCGCCGGCCGGCCGAGGCGGGGCGTCGCGACGGCCGCGGTGAGGCGCTGCTTGGAGGAGCGCCGGTGCCTGGCCCGGGCCGAGGCCTGCCGCCGGACCTGCCGAGGCCGGGGCGTGTCCGAGACCTCGGCCTGCCGCTCGTGCGTCGTCAGCTTCATCCTGTGCCTCTGCGGCTGCGGCAGTGGCAGTGGTAAAACAAGAATATTCACGAAAGAAAAAGTAGTAAACTCACGAATCGCGGTAAAAACAATGCCTGACTCTTTGAGGAAAAAAGGGGAAAACTTTTAGGCTCTCGCTGATAAATTCTTCAGGTCTTGAGGAAGTTTCCTTGGAAAATGAGGTAAACGTCTCGTCTTTTGAGGAGACCTGCTCAAGATCAAAGGAGTCTTCCACAAAGCCACGGAGTGCCTCAAAGTTTTCCATTTTTCCTCAAAAATTCAGATATATTTTTCACCGTGTATCTTTCACACAGTGAATGACGAAACGTCTAGATATTGCACGTAACACTGGTGAAACAAATGAACAGTTTTTTCCATCACCTGGTGAGCTTCTAATGTATATTACTTCTACTCTGACATCCGTAGTTTCTAACTAAACATTAGCTGAGACATTTTCTAACTAAACATTAGCTGAGACATTTTCTAACTAAACATTAGCTGAGACATTTTGCAAGTGTATAGCTGACTATACATATACATTTGGGTTAGCATTGTATCCCTATGCTTTGAAATGTGAAGCCTCATCCAAATGAAAACTTTTATTCATCACGAAATGTTTAACATCTACATTTACGAAGTGCACTGTTATGCTTGTTAAATGTTTGGTTCCTGCACAATATCGAGCATAGGGGCGCAGACTACACACAATGATGTATCGAAACTATACATTTCTTTTACCAGTGAAGCAGCTTTTCACCAGCTGACGCATGGAACTACACTTCTCACTGTTAAAAAAACAAAATAAAACAAAATTTTAAAAATTTCTCGAAGTATTCGTCGTGAAAAAAATTCCAGAACTCGTCGTGATTTTTTTTCGTGAAATCACAACTCTGCTTTACACGGAAAAAACCTCGTCTTGGTTTTCAAGCAGCCTCGGAAACCCTGTGTATTTTCTCCATAAGAGCTGCTTGGTTTTTCCAAAACTGCTTGGAAACCAGGACGCCGTTTTTTCAGTGTAGGAAATCACAACGCTTCTGCGCTATCAAAAAAAAAAAGTTAAACTTTGACTCGACAGTATTGCGACCGGTCAAAAAACTCTGACAAATTACGGTAGTGAAATCCCCGATTTCTAACTACAAACGAGTGTCTGGACTTCACAATTGCTTCGTATCGAGCTGCTACTACTGGGAAACCACAAAACATTTTCTAGCGGCGTTGTTTTGTTTGCAGCGGGTCCGCGAGGGCGCGCCGCACGCGACACGCGGAGCGCGGACGACGTCGACGAGTACCGCCTGTCCGACGTAACGGACCGCGTTCTAGCACTCAGTGACCTGAACGATTACCGGGACTTGCTTATGGAAGTGATTACAGAGCAGCCAGCTGCTGGAGGGACTGGGCAGCCCGAGACGCTTGTGAGATTCGTTTCGCCGCTAGAGTTAAGCAGAAGCTGGACGCCGAATCTGGGTGATGACGATGACACTGGCCATAGCAGAACGCTAGTCGGCCGTGGCGCCGCCGCCGTAGGACTTGCTGTGTTTTATGGGTGCTATCGCCTGCTCCGGTGTTGGCTTTGCCGTATGCTTGATGAGGAACCTGCGCATGTGTAGTGGCGTTGGCGAATGTGGTCTACAAATCTCGTGAATTTGATATGAATTGCCTGTGAATTGGCTTGGATTGCCTATAAAATTGGACTGAATTAGTAAATGAATTGGCTATGGCTAGAATTTGGTTTGGATTGGCTTGATTTAGATTTGAATCAATTTGAATTGGCTTGAATTTATTTGAATTGGACTAAATTTGTTGAATTAGTGGTGTACACCAAAGTCTGAGGTTATTTGCCCCGGGCGTGGGGACCGCGGTCGAGGACGGAGGCTTCACTGCTAAAGGCCTGCAAACTAAATTCTATGCAACGTTGCGAAGAATTTTAATTATTCGTTTAGCGAAGAATTTGTTCGTATTGCAAAGAAATTCTTTGCAAGCTACTGGAATCGTTTAAAAACTATTTGTGTTGCGAAGACGTGGTTCGTAAGCTTAAGAAGAGAAAGTTGGTATTTTACAATGCTTCAAAATTCGTTGCAACTTTGAAAGAAAATAGTATGCAATACTAATCATTCTTTGCAGGCATTTTACAGTGTTCCCCGGGAAGCATAGTACGACAATGTCTTATTTTGCCTCCGTTTCAACTTCAACTTAGCAACTTACTTTCGCAAAAAAGTTTATCTGTCTCGATAATTGAAGAAAAATGCAAAACTTTTAGGTACTCCCTGATCCTGAAGAAAACTCCACAAATTTTGAAGAATGTCCCTTATTGTGTAAGGAAACATCCTCGATATTCGAGAAGGTTTCTTCAAAATCAGGGAGTTCCTCCAGGTTTTCCCCTTTTCTTCAACAATTGAGTCATTACTGTTTTGACTGTGAGTCAAATGCGGGCTGTAACGCTTACCCCGCTCTCCAGAGGCCTGACGCGTACTCACGAGACTCGGAATGTAAATAGGGTATAAGAAGATCAAAAGAAAAATTAACGTATAATTGTGTTGATAATATGTGATTGTAGTTTCTACAAAAAAAATTAAAACCACGTTCAGCAGTCACGGTTTGACCCGAGGGGGCCTCAACTCCTGAAATCATGTGTACACAATCACTGATATTTTCGAAATCATCGTCAAAAAATGTGGGTCTATTGCCGAAAAGAAATTGATTTTGAGTGCGTATTTTGGGCTCATAAAGCTCAAACTACGCTTGTATTTACTGTAAGAATTATTTCTTTCAATTATAAGAGATGTAATCATGTGAAATCATGCGAAATCTTGAAATCACGTGTACAAATTTTGGGTGAGTTGAGGCCCCCTCGGTTTGACCACCGTAGGCGGTTTGGTTGCGATAGCTGGTCTCACTAGTGACTCGTAAAGTGAACAACGTGTCAACATTGTTATTGCGGTAATGAGATAGCTGCACTCTATGTACACAATAAAAGCTAACGGGTTTGTGTGTAAGTGAGAGAGAGAGAGAGTGTGTGTGTGTGAGCGAGAGAGCGAAGTTGGCGCTCAGCTCTTTAGTGTTAATAAAATCGTTTAGTAAACTCATTGACGCGCTCGCTCTATGGTCGCTTGCCCGAGTCCTTCCTATGGGATGCGGCGGAACACTATACAACAGTCGCACATCCAATGGGGTACCTATGGGTTATAATTAATACGCACATGAAAGGAACCACTTGTTTTTGGTAGATTCCTTCAACTTTTGTGCTTGGGTTACCCGATACAAAAATTCTGAATATAATGGGGGTTTGGGCCACCTATCTATACGGTTCATTTGGTAAAGTTGGTTTCGAGTAGTTATGCATGGGGTTCCATATCAAAGAGGCTAGAACCCATTGAGACTTCTGTCTAAATATAATATTTTATCTTTGGTCACGACCAAATTTCATTGATGAGAACCCCGGAAACGTGATTTCCTTCAAACCAGATATATTACTGCACCTCATAAGGACACGAAATGTAGGTTTTTCTTCTCATACAAAGAATAAAAATATACCAACTATTATCATATTTTTTATAGGAAAACTATTTTACCTGTAGTCGTGACGCAGCCATACCCGTGACTTCATAGTCGAGGGGCCTTATCTGTGAACCCCTCACTCATGCGCACACTCCAAGGGGGGAAAATCTCTTGAATTTTTGTACACCTTGTAATTCAGAAAAAAAATCAGGAAAAACTCAAAGAATTTTTTTACAAAAATAGGCAAATTCAAGCAAAAACTAACATTTTTAAATAATACAAAAAATTGCAATAATTTTTAACAATTACAAGAATTTACAAATTTACACAAAAAAATTACGAAATTATTGCACCAAAATTCTGAATTGTTGCCCCCTCGACACACTCACACCACACATGATGGCATATACAACAGACTCGGCGCGTCGACCTATCGCAGTCCAGACATCGGGGCCAGAGAAAAAGAAGGGAAAGAATCCGGCAGGACTTCGTGACAGTATGATATACGAAGCTGCCCCGTGCCCCCCCCCCCCCCCTCTTCCTAATCCCGCTCCTCTCGGCTCGGTCTCCCCAAAGCGGACGTGGTTGTTCAACGTCGCCGTCACCGTGACTGCAGCGCCTTGTCGCCCCGCCCCGCCGAGCCACGCCTTGAGACGGCTACGACAGGTTTACAAAATTGGATTTTCCCCCACCACTTCTATCTCCTTCCACGTCCGCACGGTCGCCTCCCCCCCCCCGTCCCCTCCCCCCCCCTCCCGTCCTCTTTTCTCAACCATACTAAAAGCAACATGGACCTGTAAAAATCTTTGAATGAAATATATTATAAGTGTGTAGTGTAAGATCAGCATGTAGCTGTCCCGAGAAGGGACTGGACAGCGGTGACGTGGACGCAAACTGAGAGGTGGGGTTCATTCTGCCCAGGCGGGGGCGCGGCGCGGTGGGGTGGGGCGGGGCGGGGTAGGGCGGGGGCCGAGATCGCGGCCGAGACCCTATACTATACCCTCTCTTGTCCCTCACTCCGATTTTGCTTTATGGACTTTCTTCGACGCGGGGGAAAAAAAAAAAAAGAGGGAAAAAAAACCGCGTGGTGGTGGTGAAGTGCGGCGTGAGCTCGTCACTGCGGTTAGCCGCAGCGCTGTGGTGTGACGTGACACAACGTGACACGACGTGGCACGGACGTGACGGCGGCGGTGTGCGGCGCGTCGCCTGCCTCTTCCGCGTCTGCTTTGTTTTTCTTCCTTTTTGTTTTCAACTCCATTTCCACCCCATCTCATCTGACGGCTCTTTAAATGTAGGGACAGCTAGATTGATTTCGCTGAGGACACGTATACTGTTCTTCCGTATCTGAATAATGATCACCGCTGACTCGATCCACACCGGGGAAACAGATGTGCAATTTTTGCACACTTACGTGTTCTATTCATATGATATAGCACATTGTATGGTGTCGAGTTAAAGTTAGACATTATATTACGTTTGGTTGATGGCCACTTGACAAATGTAGTTTCTTTTTATTTAATTTTTTATTTTTCACGCTTGCGGACACACACGAGGCAGTGCTTTGGAATCTATGGAAGACGTCGAGTACAAATGCACAACCAAGTGATGTACAGTTAACTAAACTTTTGCGAAGTGTGGAAAAATAGCACACCAATTCACTGTGAAAATTATCTTTGTAGATTTTTTTAAACATCAAAATTTTACGTTGTTGAAGTTTTGCTGACGTTGCACTGTTCAAATCTTCATCCGCCCAAATTAAAACTTTTTGGCTTTCTTGTTCGGGGTTGGCTCAGCGAACCGTGAGCCGACGCGACCGACGCGACGGGTGCTTCAGCATTGTGACGTGCTGCTCCTCGCAGTGGCGGATCCAGAGCCAGCCTTTGGGGGGGGCAAAGTAGTACTTTTTGCCTACTTACAGGGGCAAAGTATTACTTTTTGCCTACCTTTCAGGCGGCTACCGAGGAGCCATGGGGGGGGCAATTGACCCTTTGCCCCCCCCCTGGATCCGCGCATGGCTCCTCGTTTCTCGTTTGTTTAACAGCGTCACAGCAAGTTTCGAGGGACATTTTTTTTCTTCCCATCCTCCTCTGAAATTTAAGCCCTGTCCAACCCGCAGCGGCCGATGTGTCGTCTTTATCATCATGAAAACGTCAACCTTAAAATCATGTGAAGGGCATTAAAGTATTTTAATGGCGTAGCTGGACGCTCCCCCCCCCCCCCCTCTCCGATATTTATCCCCTCCCTGTCCAGCCTGTTCGCCCTAGCCTCTCCCCCCCACCCCACCTCGTGCCTTCATTTTTATTTGGATCTGATTGTAATTTTTATGTAATTTTTTTAATGTAGTGAATCTTTTCTTTTGCCCTTTCGGCAATCACGGAAACCCCCGCATGTGTCAGTGCTCGGGCCGGGAGAGCACGCGCACTTATGGGCGCCTCGTCTTCAAAACGAGGCAGTCGTAATGCTTTGATGCACAGCGCGATGAATATAAGGGTGGATGTGAATAATGAGTTTGGAATCACCCGTTCCGTGTCAGTAGGGCTGCTGGTGCGGGAGGCAGTACGGTTTCTCACTAACTCTCTCTCTCTGCTCCCCCCCCCCCTCCCCCTCTCTCTCTTTTTCCAATCTGGCGAGGCGCGATCATGGGAACCTAAGGATCGTTTATTAATACAGCGGCAGCCCCTTTGGCCGGCCGCCCGTTTGTTTGTTTGTCTCTTCGTGTTTATGCTCCCTCCTCGGCCCGGGTTCATCCCCGATTCTAGGAGTTGCGCGCTCCCTCAGTCCTCCGGCCTCGCGGGGCAGCCGACTGCAAAATCTCGAAATTAATCGTAAATTGGAAGAGAAATTGCCATGTACTCTGCGAATAGAGGACAACAAAATTTCCCACAACATGCTGTGCGTGACTCAGTTTTGAATCTTCAAAGAATCTGTATAAACTGCGGGCCTAAACCTTCATTTTGTTTTATTACGTCAACACTGTAAACTGCTTGGCATTCTCCTTCTCGAACGCCAAATATTGGTGTCTTTGAACGCCAAATGTTGGCGTTCTTCTTCTCAGAACGCCAAATATTGACTGGCTCTCTTCAGAAGTCGACAATATTTTGGCGCCATAAGACGCCAACCAGTTTACAGTGAAGCACCTCGCAAATTGTATGACAAATTCGCTTTTTTCTCTCCTTTGCTGAATGCGGAAGCGTACCGGTTTTATTTTTTGGTTAGTCTTTTCTCGCTCTCGGTTTTTGTCTGCGGAGGGCGTGGGTGCTCATGTCGTGTTTACACGACCGATACGTGCGGATGACACGACTTGTTCTTGTCAGCGCCTGCTCCGGAGGCGCGAAACACCTCTATCGCGGCTGGCACCGTAACCCCGAAAAATACCGATACCCTGCCAGATAAGTACACACACGCCCCCTTTCAAAAAACTTGTGTGAGGCGAACGGGTATGCCCTCAGTTTTCCGAGCATGCAGGCGTAAATACCCATCTGCCTCACGCAGGTGTATTCGTGGGAGGTTTTTGCTACTTGTCGTCTAGTAATCGTAACATGTAGCATACTTTACCCAGAAAGGTACGAAAACTCAAAATTCACATTAGAATCCTAAAGGCATTTATACAATATTCCTAGCTCTATAAGGGCGTTTTCTGTGCTGGATAGTTTTACAAACCGCAACAAGAACACATTAAAATTGCAAGTTTCACTTTTATTTTATTTGGTTTCTATATGGGTCTTACATTGCAGCGCCCTGCTGGCCCTTCTATGACATGACAGGTGCAAGTCGTCGCGAACGGTTTAGACCTGATGTCGTCGATCCTTGGTTGAAAAGTATATAACCCTTTCGCAGGTAAAATGACAATAATGTCATCGCACCTTTAGTATGCAGATTGAGGGCTGCTTGGACCCCCCCACCTTTTTTTTTTGCCCTCCCTGCTCGCTCGTCCCCCGCGCGGTCTCGCACCGGCTCCGGCTACGCCACTGCTGGCCGGCGCGAGGCTTTGTTGTGAGGGCGTGTAGTGTTTGTGTTTTGTGCTGTATGCACACACACACACACACACACAGTCCGGCAGGATCCTGGACGTTCATGTTTCAGTGTCTGTCTAGCCGCTGTCCGACGCGCATCGAGCCCCGTACCACACGCTCCGGCCGACTTGCACCTCTGCTGTGTGTGTGTCCGCCCGGGTTCGATTCCCCGTATTACGTGCGATCTTGTTGTTGTTGTTGTTGTTGTTGTTGTTGTTGTTGTGCGCCATTTGACTGTTTGTTTGGCTGCTACGTCACGGGCGGGGCCGCGATGGCCCTAAGACCGCACAATGGAACCGCAGCCGGTGAGTCGCCGCGGCCGCCACGCCGCGCCAAGCCACCTCTCGTAACTCCAATTAATGATTGCCACATCCTAGACCGCCTACTATATATCGCTGCACCGCGTCTATGACGTACTCGAAAAAAAAATAGATATATTATATATCGCAAGGGCGCAACCCCTGTCAAAAACAAGAAGCCTGGAACCGATGACGGTCACGTCCCGTAACATGATGGGTACGGACGAGTCGGTCCAAGTTGGTTTTTCTCGCACGATACTGCAGAATCTACCCTCCGACGGAGATCGGAACGGACGTTTGTGTCTTCAGCAAGTACGGAAGTGTCCGGAAAAATAATCAGGAGGAAATTTCCGTACATATTTTTCAGTGATGCTGAGCGTCAGCTGGGATGTGAAGCTTTATGAGTGGTGCTGAGGAGTTGCATCGGTGCACAACGTGTTTTGTTTAGTGTCTCTGAAGAGAATTAGTCTCGCAAACGTAACTTACGGACCAACGGAAATTATTGCAAAGTATGGAAAAGACAGCTGGATACCGTAAAGTGCCGAAACTGAAATTCAGCTCGGATTGAATCGTTTATATGTATACCGCATTTAAAAATATTTTTTATATTTCGCACAAAGTTTTATTTCGCCATGTCTAGCGCACGTGTCGTTTGGCTGTGCAGCCTCCGCCCTCCGCCGCCGCGCCCCTGAGCCCGGCCCAGACATAATTCTGGGTAAATAAACCGTTTCTTCCCGAGCGCCCCTCCTCCAGAACTCCGCCACCCTCCCCGTGCGGGGGCGGCGGGCTCGTCCCCTCTTCCTCTCCCTCCTCCTCCTCCTCCTCCTCCCTCTCCCTCTCCTCCTCCCCTTTTCAGTGATAAAAGCGCCGCCCATGTTCTATGTAGCAGGACCGGCCGGGTCTTAGAGTGGTGCCGCACGCCAACCCTCTTGCGTTACTGTATCTTCTCCCCTCCCCTCTCGGTCCTGCGTCTCAAGTTTCAAGATTCCTCTCCCCCCCCCCTTTTTTCTTTCTTTTTTCTTTTGGTTTTGTTTTAAGTTATGCTCTCCCGTGCGTGTTGCACAACCGACACTGTTTCACGCAAGTCTGCGGTTATCTTACCTTGTTCCAAAAGAAGTGCGAAAAGTTTGCAAATACCGGAGAAATGAGTAGGTGATGTCAGATTATTATTTTTCGCAATTTCGATCCTGCGGCTGAATTTTTCAACGAAACCCTTCCCCTCTCACGGCATATATTTTCCTCTTTAACAGTTTTACGCTCGACAGACTCTGAATTAATGCATTATTCGTTTGGTGGGGGTTGGCAGCTAAGATGGCCGCCGCCTCGCCCGCGCGCGCTGCATCGTCGAGGCGCTGCCAACATCACAGAAATAAAAACAAAAGCGGAATAATATACTGAGTCCGGCCAGTCTATAAAACGAGCCCGGGCCGTATAGTGCAGCGATAAACAAAAGTCCTTGCCACCACAAATTGGCCGTATCATCATCCTGCTTATTTATTCCACGTTCTGTTTTCTTTATCGTAATTTTTGTTTTCACCGCCAGCTTAAATTTGCAAATTTTTCCCTCCGTTGCCCGGGGGCTTTGGGTAATTAAGCGGACCCTCGCGTGGAGCGAAGAGCGCCCTTAGCGCGCCGGCAAGTGAGAGTTGTTTGAGCGTTTTGATCGGGTCCTATTTACCTTGCGAGTGTGTGTGTGTGTGTGTGTCTGTGTCTGTGTGCTCTTGCACTTAGCGCCCGGCGACAAGGACGTCGTGTGCCAGCCGGGCCTGCAGGTCAATGCACCCCGGTACTGTTCTCAGCTCAAAGTTATCACGGTAATAAATTTAAAAAAAAGAAAAAAAAACCTAATTCGCGAGAGTGATGCTGAGGAAAAGCACAGTTTTGAATAGCGTCAAGTGCCCGCAGCAGCGTGGAATAAATCTCGTCTTCGTGTCCATTCGAATGCGGCGTGTCGGAACAAAAGCATTCCTTCATGAGACTTCGTCAAAGATTCATTCGCTGGAAAAACAAACGTGACATGTGTATTGTCTGTAACATGATACACCTTTCTTTTCGTTCTTTCTTGAAGATTAGTGTGGTGTTATCTGCCATCTTATTTTTACAAGTGCGCCATAGTTTTAGGTGGAAAATTTTGATTCCAACGGCATACATGAGATAGTTACTGTCATGCAACCTATCCCGATAGGAATGAACGCTCGTTCGAACATACATTATTTTCCGGTGGAAGTGATGGTGATCTCGGACTTTGAATATAATCGCTGCGATAGACGATACTGTAGAAAAACCTCAAGATGGGCGCCGTCCGTTACGTGTTTATATGCAACACATGTGAACTCGCCGCACATCATGAAAAGTGACGCGTGTTGTCAATTTTTTTCCCCTCAGAGAATTCTCGCCTTCAAACTTTTCCCGCGATTTATTTTCGTAAAGCCTGGTTTGAGCTGCGGGGTGTCGGGCGGCGGGCGGGGCCAGGCTCGGGCCTCGCCTACCGCGTCTGGGCGCGCGGCGCTGGCGGGCGGAGAGGCGTCGGCCGCCGCCATGCCGGTCCGCCGCGCACCGCACCTCCCGAGCGCCGCCGCCGCGTGCAGACCGATTCTTCCCGCACATTCGCAGACCGAAGGCGACGGGGAAACAACTCTAAATTTTAGAGCTCAAGTTTTGTGAATCTTTCGCCAATTTGTGGTTGAGTTTTTCCTATAATTCTGTGAATTCTAGTGATTTTTTCTTAATTATTCTGATTTAAAAACAAAAAATTATGAAATTTTTTCCAACTTTTTTTCTTTTTTCTGATTTTTTCTGAATAACGAGTTGTGCAAAAATTTCGGAGTTGTTTCCCTTTCGTTGAAGGAGAAAAAAAAATTCGCGTTTGCCGTTTTGCTGAAAAATACGACATGTCCGCTGGAATAACGCAAGTGCCTGAATGTCGCACACTTGTTAATTGTGCGCGAGGATTTATTCGCACTCTATGTGAATTTTCCTTCGTAGGATATTCACACGTTTGAGTTGGCAAGTGTGGCGAATGACTCCTCGCACACCTGCAAGTGTGCGGCATTCGCACACTTAAATTTTGAGAGAAGAAAAAATCTTTAAAATGAATAAAGAAAATAAAAATTAAAAAATAAAATAAATTGTGAGGTAGATTGGAGAAAACAATCGCGTTTCGCGGGTCAACAACTCCCGGCCAGGCCACCCCGCCCCTCGTGAATAAACATTTTTCTCGTCATTCCAGCAGCCATTGCTCGGGGCTTTACTGCAAAATATACTCGGCGCTTAATCGGACGGGCTGCACTGCACTAGGAGCGCGCCCCGCTGCACAGCACAAGGCGCGCTCGAATAGATGCATGCGCTCGGGTGCGATAGCGAGCGGCGCGAACAAGGAAGTGCGGAACCGATAACTGCAAAAAGGATGAGCGAGAAAATGATCTAAGTGCAATACAAGAGCAGGGCTGTAGTGAACGAGTCAGGTGTGTTGCTGAGCGAGCAAGGGCACAAAGAGCGATAGCGAGCGAGTAAGGTAAATGGGAAGATCGAACGAGCAAGGTATGGAAAGAGCGAACCGAACAACAAGAGAGTAAGCGAAAAAAAAGAAGAAAAAAACTAATCACTGAATTACGAAAGTAGAGGGAGGGCCGTCGTGAACGAGCTAGGAGCTGGGTGAGCGAGCAATGACACAAAGTGCGAGCGAGAGAGGGCATGCAGCAATAAGTGCATGTCGGAGGTGCTTTAATTTCTCATAGCGGCCGCCGCCCCGCCCCGCCCCGCCCCGCCCCGCCCCGCCCCGCCCCGCGCGGGATGCACTTGTACTTATGCGCGGGGCGGCTCGGCTCGGCGCCGGTGGCTGATTTTCATTTCTGGAGGCGAGATAAGCCCCTTAAACGCGCGATAACGCCGCGCGAGGGGGCGCGGGAATGAATACAGAATTATTCTGATTACGCCTCCGCCCGATTCACGGCGCGCGCGCGCGCGCGCGCACACACACACACACACACACACACACACACACACACACACACACACACACACACACACAGCGGCAAAGTGCTGCGTTCGAAGATGCTGGTGTGGCGCTCCGAGCGGCAGGGGAGTCACAGACCAGCCCTGGCGCGGCCGCCTCGTACGCGGCTCAAGTCTAGCCGGCTGTTACCGCTAAAGCCGCGCGCGCTCAGGTATTAAAAGTTTAATTGTGAGACTCATGGCGTACGGAGCCGGGGCAAGAGCTCACCGCGAAGTGGAGCCGCGCGGCAGTGGATCGTATGTCGCCAATCTTTTCTTTTGTTTTCATTTCGCTATGAGAGGTTGGTGGAAAAAGACTTTAAAACAAATATATTTCTCGTGGATTTTGATTCTTTCTGCAGTCAGAAAAAAATCATCGCGGGGTGGCGAACCCTTGTATTTGTATGTTTACATTTTGGATGTATTTGTACACTGTGTAACCAAACGTGCAACTGCAAAACACTTGCAAGTGTGCAACTTTCAGTTTCACATGTGCAAGTGCTGAACACAGAGTTGAGCAATTGCGAGTGCTTTGCTTAACTCGCTAATTTTACACTTGTAAGTGTTCAATTCGACTCTTACACACTTGCAATTGTTCAACTAGAGAAGGGAACTGTACGTCCGCAGCGCAGTTGAACGCTTGCAAGTGCACAACTGCCGTGTCGAACACCAACAAGTGCACAGCACAGCCGTGGAGTTGCGAGCAGTTGCAATCGCACGGCTGTTGAGTTGATCACATTCACGTGATAAATATGGAGTTGCACACTTGCGAGTGTTGAGCAGTTGGACACTTGGTTTAACACTATAGTATTTCTGTGTATTTTTCTTGCCGTTTTCGACCGTATTTCAATCTATATCTGCGTGTCTTTCTGAGTATTCCTTTGCTTTTTATCATGTCTATTTCCGAGTATTTTTGTGAACATGGATGGACTTTTGAAGATGAGTTGGCCGCCGCCTGAAAAAAATAAATAAATCAAACACTGCGAAAATTTAATGAAAAAAAAAAGAAAATAGCAACTTATTAGCGTGCGTATCACCTACACGCGTGTATAAGTGGCGGTATAGGAAGTGAGCGCCAGCGGAGCAGGGGGTGCTCGGCCGCGTGTTTTTGCGACCATAGCAGCTCGGGGGGTTAAGTAGCCATTAAGCTTTTGCGGGACGGTTCGAACAACGTGTCGGTGGTCGCGTATACAGTCGCTACTGTTTAACTAGCGCCGCGCGGCCGCCGATTGAGCGGCTCGAGTAAATGCCGATAAAATGGAATAAGTTTGTCTCGAGCCGATGTTGCATGGCTGGCTGCTGCTAGGCTAGGACTGCCTGGATTAAACTACTACCACTAATAAAACCCGATCAGTTACGACGACTTCCCGGGGAGCTTTCTCCTTGACGGTTTTTTTCCTTTTTTTTTTTCCTCTCTCTGTGTTCTCGGCCTCACAAGGACTTAGGAGCCTGGGCGGTACGACGACAAGATCCTCTGACAAACCCCGTTCATTTTTCTTCCCCGATTCTCGTTTTTCTTCTTTTTTTTTCTTCTTTTTCTTTCTCTGTTCCTCTTCTCGTTCTTTCCGAGAGGGCTCCTTTCACGCGGACTCTCTCTTTTCCCCTCATTACGCCGCGTGCCTTTAATCACTCTTTTGCCGCGCGTCGCGCTCGTCACTCGGCGCGCTGCTCGTTCAAGACTGTCGATTGTCAAACTCGCGAGAGAGCGGGGTGGGGCGGGGCGGGGCGGGGCGGGGCGGGGCGGGGCGGGGCGGGGCGGGGCGGGGCAGGGCGGGGCGGGGCGCGCGCACTCATACACAGTGCGGTTCATATTGCCTTTGCGCGGCGCACAAGTGTGTTGGTATCCCTGCAAATAACGGTGCTGGCAATATAACTGATGTCGTGTGCTCGCGGCGGCCGCGTTCGAAACTGGCCGCCGCGCGCGGCGGGCGCTGCTGCTGGCTCTCGCGGCCGCTCGCTCGCGTTCGCACGCAGCCTCGTTGTGGGACATGCGAGCGCCGCGCGCAGAACCCGTCTTCATCTAATGAGAAATTCCCTTGGCGCGCGTCGCGGCGGCGGCGGCGGCGCAGGCATTTTTCGCGTTATAACATTGACTCCCGGAGGGCTCAAGTGAGTGCCGCGCTCTCTTAGGAAAAAAAAATTAAAAGAGTTTTTAAAATTAGAGGTCTATCATGCTAGAAAAGTCACTCTCGGTCTTCAGTTTTGAGGTTAGCGTGCACTGAAGAACTTGCTATGAACATCTTTTTGCGCTCATTTTTTTAAGCGGTAGGATAGTGTTTCTGTCGAGGGGAAGTCAAAAAATTTATTAAAATATGAAAAAAGTTAAAAAATTAAAATTAAATTAAGAAGAAAGCTACAGAAAAATCCACAAAATCAAGAACAAATGAACAAAATAACTGGAGAAAAGAAGGAAAATTAAAAAATATAAAAAATCCAAACTAAGAAAAGGCATTGTACACATTTTTTTCCAGTGATCTCCCCCTCGGTTTCTGTAGTGCAACGTCTGCCACTTTTTGAGTAGATGAAAAATGTATCGGGCGGAGCAAGACGAGTACCGAGTACCTCGGGGCGATCAGTTTTAACGCGCCAGTAACTCTGCGATCAAAGTGCTGGTTAATGGTGCGGCCGGGCGCAGCGACTGCAAACACTGGTCTCGTCCTTGTCGCTCTCACTGCGACGCACTCACCCCGAGTGAGAGAGAGGGAGCGAGAGGGCAGAGCAGCGCTGAACGCGCGCGCGCGCGCGCCTGCGGGTGCAACTTTGTGGCAGAACATCGATATCTCGAATTTTAGTGGCGGCCGTGGTGTGTATGTGTGCGTTGGCAACACTGTATCGATATCCTGTGTTGTGTTGCGCTCCGCCGCATGGACTTGTGTTGTGTGGGATTCCGAGATGTGAACCTTGCAAGGGGGAAACAACTATGAAATTTTTGTACTTCTCGTAATTCCAGATAAATCAGAAAAAAAAATTAGAAACATTTGAAATTTTTGTACACCTCGTAATTTCAGAAAATTCAGGAAAAAAATCAGAAACATTTTGAAAAATCACAAAAAAATCTGGAAAATTTGGGAAAATTAAGGAAATTTACTGCTTTGTAGATAAAATTCAAGTGAAAACTCAAGAGAATTCACTGTTATGTAGATAAAATTCAAGTGAAATCTCAAGGAAATTCACTGTTATGTAGAGAAAATTCAAGTGAAAACTCACAAGAATTATACCAAAAATTCACGAAAATTTACAAAATGTGTACACCAAAATTCAAAGTTTTTTCCCCTCGGAACCTCGGCGCGCGTGTTTCCGCAGTCTTACCGACACAGCGAACGAGGCTTCGCCGCCATGCGGAGAGCGCGTCAATGGGACGAGGCGCCTTTCTTGTCCGTCTGCGCAACCATGTCACTGCAGTTATTGCCCCATGCCTCTATACTCCCCGCGTCCCTCGTCGCCGTGTCAAATACAAAATACGGTCTCGAAACACGGCCTGGCATCACTGCAAAGTAGCAGCAGCGGTATATACTGAGACAGCGAAAGTCCTTCGAAAATAAGAACTTTGCTAACTTCTAATTGCGAATGATGTAATTTAGAAAAGAAAAAAATGAAGTAAGTGAGATTACCCCCCCCCCCCCCTCCTTCCCCTATTTGTTCGAGATTCATGAATCGAGGGACGGCCAACTAAAGTATTTCACTGCAAAAAATATGTACGGGAATTTCCTCCCATTTTTTTTCCCGGGCATTGCCGTCCTTGATGAAAACGGAAACGTCCGTTTATTACATGTGGTAGTTTTTGCAGTAGCGTAGGAGAATAACTAACCCATGGCTTGGAAGAACTCGTCCGTACCCATCATGGCACGAAACGTTTCCGTCATCGGTTCCGTACTAGGATTCTCATTCTGCAGAATTCTATTTATTCTTTGTAATTCCTCTATTCCTCATGTATTTCTCGGTGTTTTAATTGTATTTTTGATAAGTATTTAGATGAATTACGTACTATTCCCACGTATTCACTGTAACTCAAAAGGCGACAAATTTGTGTTTTTTTTGTGGCGACACATCAACAAAGGAACATCCCCTTTTTGTGACATTTTTTTCGGCAACACTTAAATGTGTGACCTTTTTCGGCGACAATTTTGTCGCCAAAAGCTCCGTGTGTTACCGAAACGGAGATGCGCATGTGACCTTTTTCGGCGACACGCCGATTTAAGGCAACATGTGTTTCCTTTAAAATTACAGTGTTTTCTTGTATTTCTCGTGCATTTCTTGCATGTTCTCAAAAAATACACGTCTATTTCTGTGCACACGTTTTGTTGTTGGCTGCCCCTTGGCATGCATAAGCCCACGTGACTTTTCCTCAGAGATAGAAAATGTTTTGTGATGGCGTGAATACAGAACGGTGTCGGCGCCCGCTCCCGCCACCCCCCTTTAACCCCCCGGGCACACACACACACACACACACACACACACACACACACACACACACATACACACACACACAAACACATCCACCTACCTTTCTCTAGTAGTGCGGTCGCCCCCCACAAAAAGCGCTGTAAAACCCTTGGTAGCGGGCGGGTCGGGCTGCGCCGCTCGGGTCCCCACGGGCTCGGGGGCGACCACATCTAGAGCACCAACCACCACCAGGCTCCCCCCGCCCCGGCCTGCGTGTCGCCCTTCTCCTCCACCAAGGGGGCGTCCCGACGACGCGGTCCCATATAGGTTTTTGGACACCCATAAAAGTCGGACCGAACAATGGATTCCCATTTAGACGGTCTCCGCTATCGGCGCGGCTAGCGCGACGTTTTTCTTATGTTTTATTTG